>JAHDVE020008339.1:0-92224 GCA_022606495.2 Halesus radiatus
GTGATTTTTTTTAATCATTTTTTAATGTTTTTTTACGTATTTTTTATATATAAAATGAAGAAAAAAAAAAACAAGTCGTCATTCTTTTCTGTGCAATCGGGGTCGGTCCCTACTGTAGATTTTTATTTATTTATCATAGTCTCAATAAAACGGTTATTGACCAAATTTTTAAAGAGATGACAAGTGTAGAACAAAAAAAATACCTACGGGAATAGAGAAATATAGGTATTAAATATAAATAAACAAGTATCATCAATAATAAGTAGAAGAAGTAAGTACATATGTGTATACGTACTATTGATTAGATATCGGATTGTATGCACTATCAAAAGACTGAAATACACTCAATATCAATGCCAAAATATGCACTATCAATGCCAAATAATGCACTAACAATGCCAAGATACGCACTACCAATACTAATTATTCGATTATACAGGAATATTATACCTATGTTTTTTGGAACCGGTTCTTTAAGAATTTTTTGATTTCTTGTGGGGGAGGGGGGGAGTGGACCACTGAAATTATGCATAACAAAAAAACGAATTTCTTCAAAAATATATCGTTCCTCTCTTTTTTGATAAAAAAAATTCCGCTCCTAAAATATCGGTTTCTAAGGAAAGACATGAATATTGACTATTTATAATTTGAACATATTTTGAAAATTTTCATGCTAAATAATAATAATAATAATTGGATGATTTGTATAGCGCCGTTTTTGTGAAAAATCACCTCAACGGCGCTGTACAAATATTACTTCCTATTCTTTAACTAATTATGTACAGAGAGATACAGAAAAACATACTTACCTAAAATGGGCATTAATGACAGGAAAAGACTCAAATGTTCTTTACGCAGGTGCAAATATGTAGAACGCATAGAAATTGTTTACTGTTAGAATATGTCTACCAATGATTAATAAAAATACCTAAGTATCAAACATGCGAGAAATGATATTATTTAGACACGATTGAAAAGGGTTGATAGGAAAACACAACAAAGGAGAAATGTACAGGGGTCATGGGGACATGTTCGTATTTACGGATATTTTGTGACGTACGAGTACGTCAAAAGATACTCCACAATCTGTCTAATATTCTAGTGGATAAAACGTTTTGTTCGTAATAATAATAACGTTAGTTCCTATTACAGCCTCGTTACCCTCGTTGCGCTGTAGTGAAGTGAAGGAAGTGCTACAGCGGAGCTATCAGTGGTTGTACATTCAATGTTGTAACCCATAATCACTTTTTTTACAATTTTTTTTATTGTATAATATTAATTACATTCAATGGGAATTGTAACCTCTAAGCCACTGCAAGTAGCTTGTCAGCGGGAGTTTAGTTAAAAAAATATTATATAATACAACAATAAATATAAATCATACAAATGTAGCGCAATAATAAAACAATATAAGTGCATGCATGTTGTGATCAATACACAAGTTGGAAAAAAATATTTAAAAAATATATGAAAACAGCATAACAGTTTTGTTATAGAGATACTAGACTCCAATTACATTATATAATATTATAAAAATATCAAAATATCAGGAAGTATTAAAAGAATTGAAAAATAAAACAGTAGTACAGTTTTGTTACAGTGAGGGTTGGGACTACTTTCCAATTTTCTGACACCGCTTCTCATCGCGCTGAGGTTTTCTCCGAGTATTCACAAAGTAAAAAAGTACTTTATTTTACGAATATTAAAATCACTCCTTGCTGAAAAAAAAATCTACAGGAAAGATTTTGTTGGAATGTTGGAATTTCTAACTATACTTTGTGTTTTTTAAAATCACAAACACCGGAAGAAATGCCTTGTCTTTACTTAACCATGCCCCAAAACGAACAAAATGGTCCTGCTTTCCCTCGAGCCTCTCATATCTGGTGATACTGTGCGCGGTGCTTGCTAAATTAAATTTAACGTAAAAACTGGCATAAACCATAGAGATCCGCCAACAAAAACTGTAAAACATGTAGAGATGCAGACATATAGAGATGTAGACATATCGTCACCTCCATGCTAAAGTTACGAATCGGCAAAATGTAAACTTTTCAGGAGAGCTAAAAAACTCTCGTTCTTTATGTTTTTTTGTTTGTTTATATTTTCTAACAACTTATGGCAAGTCGTAATATATTTAAGGTTCGCAAATTTAATAAGTTTGATAACTCAGTAACTGCTGGAGACAGAATTTTGTTGGTTTCTTACAGTGCGTATCATCACATTTAGACTTTTTTCATCAAAAAGTCATTCTCGCGAAAATGGCAGGTTCGCAACTTTAGCATGGAGGTGACTATATAGAGATGTAGACATATAGAGATGTAGACATACATAGATGTAAACATATAGAGATGTAGACATACAAGATGTAAACATATAGAGATGTAGACATATGGAGATGCAGACATATAGAGATGTAGACATATAGGATGTACACATACAGATATGTAAACATATAGAGATTTAGACATATAGACATACTACTTCCAAAGTCGGTAGGCTCCATTATTTTTTTTTTACGTAATATGTTTGAATTTAATGTTTCTTGCGACACCGTTCGTCTCCACTGGCCGCCATCTTGATTGTAATTCAGCCAATAGCAGAAAAGGGAAATGTTAAATTTTCTGGTCACACTATTTTTTTTAATCCCCGTTGAATATAATTATAACTAGATATCGGATTAGATTATGCATTTTCACATTTGCATTAGCATAATGCAAATTAGATTTTTTTTCGTTATCAATCCATATTTCAACTATTTCATTCTTCAAATGCTAAAAATTGTATTTAAATTTTTACCTTTCCAAATAAACATGGTCGCTTTGGAAATTTTTCGATTTTATCGTGTATTTAGACATTTAAGTGTATATTTGGAAGCATTTGCCATTTTTGCGCATATAATCCGATGTTCAAATAAAGCGTTAAAAATATAACCTAACAGCCAGTAAGCAAATCAAAATTTTCTTCATTGGAGATTTATGGAGGTTAGGTACCGTCTTAAAAAGTAGCAGATATCATCATGTAGACATATAGGGATGTACACATGTGGACATGCAGGGATGTAGGCATGTGTTTGTGCAAAAAATCGAGGTTGTGATTGTGGCTGTAGTGGCTGATTTCAACTGCCTGGTTGAAGCAGCAAACTTGTTCCACTCGAGGTCCATTTTTGGATGTTGGAGCCATCCGAAGACACCCCACCACCATCATAATACAACGGACAGATTCATCAGTTATGGAGACGGGGAGTGGCCTTCTCTGGATGCGTTTATTACCGAGTATTTCCATTGAAATAGCATCGAAGATCAAAGTGATAAACCAGCAGGAAGTTATAGCGATGTATCAAAGTAGGTAGGTACTTGTAAGTGGCGATACTTCTAGCCTTCCCGATCGAGAAGTTTCACTTTACGATAATTATTCAGGTAATAAAATAATGTACTCGGTAATAATAAGAGTTCCACAATATTACATCAAATTTATAGTGTCGTTTTTTGAAGAAATTTGCCATAAAGAGTAAGGTGAATTAAATATTATAGTACTGGCAAATCATTAGAGCGCACGCTTGAATGTATTTGTGTACACCGATAGTGATTCATATTGGTTTCAAATAGTTTGGAACACCCGCCCGTAGTCCCTCCCACTCCTCAGTAGTTCCACGATACAGTACACCACTACACAAGCAAGAATCTCTTTAAAATGATTCTTCTGTAAGTATCTATCAAAAATAGTCAAATAGTTTAATTTTGACTAAATACCTAAGACTTTACGCATTGATTGATGCCATATTAGTTTAGAATCTGGGTAAGCATCATGATATCATAGTATCATAGATATAATAAATATATCATATAAAATGAAATCGTTTTTTTTTATTATTATATAAACTCACCCATTAATTCCGCAAATGATCATTATAATAATTGAACACGAAGCAAAGGTCTACTACATCAGTGAAACGAGCTACCGCCCGGTACCTACTACAACGATATTTAATTAGTTGTTAGTTGTTGTTATTATCTTATTATTACAATAATATGAATTTTTAACAAAATACTATCTGCAACTGGTTATTCCAAAGCTATCTCAAGCGCCCTTGTGATGATTTTTTCACAAAAATGGCGCCATAAAAATTACCGAAATACAATTATTTCGAATTACAAAAGCACATCACTTTTCCATATCGGAATTTGTACTGCCATCTTGCGGACATATCATAAGCTGTAATTGCCTGCAACGACAACGTCGGTAAAAGAAGAATGTAAAGTAGGAATCTCACTTCAAGTTGTTCGAACTGTCAAAGTGAGTTTGTTTTTGGTTACAGAAGTTAGGTTATACGGTTATGCGTACATTTAAAAAAAATAATAAGTGAAAATAAATAACTTACCATGTTACGTTTAAGTTTAAATATTTGCTCCAAAGCTGTTTTCCGACATCAATCAACCACATTCAAATTACCCAGTCGGATATTAATCCCTAAACAATTTGAAACTTTTAATGCGTGTACGAAATTTTCATCAAAACCCGACGAGAAACCTCAAGTAAAAATTGGTTTAAACATTGGAAATACTGAACACATATACCACGGAGTATTAAGCAAGCAAATTAGAGCAGTGAAAGTGTTTTCCCTTACCTCCAGCATTGCTGGCGTATTACTGCAGCCTATGTTGTACGAAAAATCCCAAGAACTTGGTGGAATTGGTATGACGGTGGCAGTCTGCAGTATGGTTGGATTCTTTACATTTGTGACTCCGCTCCTGCTGCATTTAATCACTAGGAAATATGTCATCGATATGGAATATGATCATGACACGGAGACGTACACCGCATCGACAATTTCCTTCTTGCTGTACACAAAACGCGTAAATATATTTCTTTTTCGTTATATCTCGCAACATTTTCTTTCTAATATGCTCATATTCAACTCTGAAAAGGCCATAACCTTTTGAGACTTGAGGATTGCGTGCACACAACTTAAATACGCTTGAAAATAGTATCAGTTGTGGTAAAGTTCTAGCCATGTAAACATAACCACTCTTTGGATCCACATAAAAACTTATAGTATGACAACAATTTCCGCACCCCCGGTGCCACAAGTGTAAATATTATTAGCCTTTTACGGATTCAATATTCTTCTGCACGAAAGACAAGAAGATGATAAAGGCTTATATCACATTTCTTTATTTATCATTTCATTGCCGGCAACCCGGACTTTTATTGACATTAAATAAATCCGTCCTGTTCCTTGTGTTATGCATATACATATAGTTGGAACCAGTGGCATAGCGTGGGCCATCGCCGCCCGGGGCGGAATCATAATTTGCCGCCCTTGTGACGTCTTAAAAATAATGATGTTGGTGTTGGTGGAAAAAAGCAATCATATGAAAGAGTGAAAAATATTTATTTCAAAACCAAAATAGTAAACTTAAGTTTGAAATTTGACTTTTCGGACCTTACGCGCAGAAATCTCATCATACTGGTCGTGTATAGTATAGCACAAGCAAATTTTTGCCGCCCTCCTAATAGGGGCGCCCAGGGCGGTCCGCCCCTCCGCCCCCCCCTCGCTACGCCACAGGTTGGAACCTTATTAGCATATTGTATAGCAATCCCTTTCCCACCATTAAAGTAGGATCAATGTAAAAGGTAGGAACTACCCTTCCCGCCGTAAGTGTGTTAATATAACATATCTTTATTTCCAGTTTCACTTTAAGCCCGAAGATGTGAACATCCCCGATGCCCTGGGCATGTTCACCAGCTGCCACATCAGAGGAACTCCGCTGTTCTTCGACATGAGACACTTCACAGATGCGGAGCATTATGCCAAGATAATGGGCTACGACAAGCCAATGGACTTCAAGCTAGGAGATATTCATCTTCAGGAATCCGATGAGCCCAAAAAACATACATAAGTCATTTGTTTGCAATTTAATTAATAATGTATTTATTTTCTGTTATCCACCATTAATGTGGAATTCCTAGATAGGCCATAAAGATAAGAAAAATACCTATACAGTAGCTTGATACACCACTATCCGGGTTCCGTCGTGTTATATCGTCGCTGTTCTAACTCAACTTCCTATCTACAGAATCAAATTTTCTCAGGAGATGAAAGAAACTATTTATTTTCCTTATTTAAAATTACTTTAAAGCTATTCTTTTTTATTTAATTAAAACATTATCAGCCTTACTAATAAAAAACACTACTGGACCTTAAAACGGTGTTTAGTTACACATTGAATAAAAACTGTATGAGTACTGTTTTGAAATCATACTAATAAACGCATTTTAGTGACTGTGTACCTAAAACACGTTGTAAGCAATTTGTAATGTGAAAAGGTCTCTTTTAGCGGCACGGTGCATGCGCGTTGAGTCATTGAATGACAGATAACAGTTAATATTATTTCATGTTCCCGATGTATTTTTGTCATAGAAATAATATTTTTTCATCATTCGGTGTGCAATACTGGCAATGTGAAATTTTTTTTAAAGTGATGTCATTCGATTCAAAATCATTTTCTCCGAGAACGGTCATCCACAGAATACTGTATATCTAACTCCGCTTCCAACGATAATTTCGCATAATATGTCTCGGTTTATTCTCTCCTGAACAATTTGTTTCATGTCATGAAATGGGGTACACCATTGGCCCAGCGTTAAAAGCTTAACTCTTTGAAGCACTGTGGTACAAAAATCGATCACATAGAAAATAAATAATTCTGTGAAAACCACCATCTATTAACAATTTTTGTAACTAATTGTGAAACATGGATTCTTGACTAATTAGTTTACACTAGCGATCATATGTGGCGCTGCATAGTTTGGCTATAAGTTTGACATTTTCATTTTATGAAGATTTGTTGTTTTTTGAAGAAAAAAGTTTGTGCTTCAAAGAGTTAAATATATTTATGTTCCTGCATTTGTGAAAAAAACATAATATTAATCTGTTATGCAATATCATTAGGTTGATTACTATATTTTCATAGACAATAAAAAAATATGAATAGTAGAATGTCTTTTATTATATTATCAAGTCTTTTAAATTATATTCTTGTTATCGTGCATAACAATACTCAGAGGAAAAATAGTTATGCATTACGTAAGTTATAAAATGAAATAATTTCACTATAAAAATATAGGATTAATGTACTTTCACAATAATTTACATAGATAAACTAAATACATATTACATAGTTGCTCAAATGCATTGGAAATCAAAAAATATAACCATTACACAAAATAAAGGATAAATAGATAAAAAAATGTTATGTATATGAATATTAGTAATGTGATGTTTTCGGGTGAAATATCAACAATTTTATTTTATATACAAAGAACGTTTTAATAGTTTCAGAAATAAAAATTAAGGCACTTCCTACATGGTATGGGTTCTTAACAATTCACTTTAATACAAAAATGTCTCTATGGATCACCTTTTCATGCATACAGCTGAAATTTCCACATCTTCTATGGAAAATCTCCTGGCTGCTTTCCTATTCTATAATTTGTGTATAAAATATATATCATTCTACAATATTTGATAGTTTTTTTTTAATTTTGTAAAAAAACGTGTAAGTACTATAATTATTTCCAATGTGTGTCCATCTGTGACTCCCCGCTCCTCAGTAACAACGTAATTTATTAAAAAACAAATGATTATACACAGACTATTCTAAATTCGAATTTTGTCGAGAAAATTCATAATTTAAAAAAATTATTACTACGGTAGGTATCTACCTGAAGTTTTTTCGGAAAGGGGGGGGGGGGGTAATTGCACCTATCTGCATTTTAATAAATAAGTTCCTATTATGTAAAAAAGAAAATTATCGTATTTGATTTTAGGGATATTATTAGCCATCAACTCCAAGTTCAGAAAAAAAGGGAGGTTATTTTATATTTTTGTTTAAGTGAATATGTTTTTCAAAATTGATTTGAAGTTTTAACTAAGAAAGAAGAGATACAATATTGAATGGCGGGAAATCAATTTTAGTTTTGAAAGAAAATAAGGTAGTTGATTAGAGTTGGGCACAACAATAAAATTGATCTAAAGTTCCTATTTAAAGGGCACAATATGAACAGAGACTGGAGATACAATGCAAAGTCAACTGCACCACCCGAAAAAAAAAAACCTGTCAAAGATTTAATAAAAATATTATTCAATACCTCCATTAGGAGCAAGTTATGTAAAAAATGGATACAATAAGCTTATGTAAATAAATTCATCACAATTTTGTAAAAAATAAAATCTATGTATGTGTATGGTAACCTGCTGGTAAAAATATTAATTATAAAAATACACAGTACATATTAGTTTCACATCTACCATGTGTTAAAATGTGACAGCTGATTTCGAATGGTAGTCGAAACTATCCAAACTTAACCTAGTTTAGTATTGCATAACAGTTATCTGTAAGTTGAATAATTCTGCGAACCATGCTTACAATGATAAAATTTAATATAATTACCAGACCGACAATGGTAGACATGAAGCTAATAAGAACAAACTACACTATAGAGGAACGTAATTTAAAAATTCATACGATTTATTCCGACATTGTTATGTTTCTAAAAGGTTGTGCAAAACATATTGGAATGTATGATACATAATACCTTGCAGTAGTAACATTAATTTTTATGACTAGAAAAAAATTGCTTCCGTTTTTAAATTCATTATTTCTTGTTTGCTGTATATTTAAGCACAAATATTTTCTGTAAATTAATAAAATGTGTAAATAACACAAATAAGTTCATATATATTATGTACACTTCATGTTAGTATTAACATTTATTAAAACTATGAATAAAAACGTTTATGTAAGTACATTCATTCGGTAAATATGCATATAAGTATGTATTTTTTATTGTTAGTTTTTCTCATTATTAAAAAAAAACCAAACTAAGAACCTAAAACCTATTTTATATATAATACAATATATTAATTAAACATAAAATAGGTTATGAGATTGGGTTTTTTTTCGTAAATAAATAAAAAAAAAACCTAACCTAAAAGCCATACAAAGACTTGAAACTTTACCAAGCTTTAAATTAATTAAAATGCGTGATTTTGCTTCTCCGCTGACTGAAATAGTTGTTCCTCATTGTAATTAAACTAATAAAAAGTGTTTTTCATTAATTTTGTGCGTATTAAGAAATACGTGCTTATATGCATATTTAATATTAATTCTTATAATGTCATTTTTATTGTGATAAATAATAAACAAGGCAAGATATATAAAAATATTATGAAAATAATTTTTTTTAAATTGTATATTTATTTACACATTGGAATGTCTTGTGTATAAAAAAAAAAATAATATTTTAATCTCGAGATGTAAAATCGTCTAGGGATATGTATTATGTATGCGATAATAACAATTTTAAATCATTAATTGTAATGGATACAACATATTTGAACAATAAATACTACAGTAAAATAATTTAAACTTAATGCTTCAAGCGAATAGTATGGGCTGCATTCCATTCCATAGATATTAATAGTTTTCTCTAGCTCAGTTCAGCGCCTGCATCTCATTATGGAATGGAACACAGCTGAAACAATCGACATGGTTCTTAAAACTATTTTAAATACTTAATACATATGACATCATTGCGATAAAAGCCTTAAGGTAAGGACAGACTGGGCCCACGTACGCAACGTACGCAACGCATTAAGATATCTGGACAACTGACAGTTCATAGATATGATATGAAAATGGTTGCTATAGAATCACACTTGTCACACGCAACGCTATCCCACGCGCCCCAGGCAACGCCGACCTGCGCTGTCCAGATCGGCGTGGGACGTGTGGAAGGTGGAGGGGATGGGACCGACGATTTGAGTTGATGTCTATGGTTATGTTTTTGGCGTTTATTGATTGTATTGCGGTTCATTTGAGATTTGCTGGTGCGTTTATTGCTAGTTTTATTGATAAAATGTATATCACTTTCAGAATTACAAGACATGATAATTACAAAGCTGAACAGTAAATATGCGTGCGTTTTCTAATAAATAACAAGGGAAACACATAACCTTAAAAAGAAACGTCAAATCAACTGAGTGATGCCTCACCTAGAAACACCAATCATACGCGTTGGAAGGCGTGTCCTTACCTATCTTTGCGTTGCGTACGTAGGACAAGTGTGTACGTAGGCCTGGGAACGTAGGATCGCATACGTTGCGTACGTGGGCCCAGTCTGTCCTTACCTTTAAGGTAAGGACGAATGAGCCCACGTGCGCAACGTATGCGATGCTACGTTCCCAGGCCTGCGTGCACACTTGTCCCACGTACGCAAAGAAAAGTTAGCTAAGGGCACGCCTTCCAACGTGTGTGATTGGTCTTTCTAGGTGGCGTGTCACTCTCAGTTGATTTGACGTTTCTTTTTTAGGTTATGTGTTTCCCTTATTACTTATTAGAAAACGCATGCATATCTACTGTTCAGCTTTGTCATTGTCATGTCTTGTGATTCTGAAAGTGAAAAATATTTTGTCAACAAAACTAGCAAAAAATGCATGAGCAAATCTCAAATGAAACCGCATAACAATCAATTTTTAAATCAATAAACGTCAAAAACATAACCATAGACATCAACTCAACTCATCGGTCCCACCCCCTCCACCGTCCGACACGTCCCACGCCGATCTGGACAGCGCAGATCAGCATTGCGTGGGGAGCGTGGGATTGCGTTGCGTGTGACAAGTGTGATTCTATAGCAACTATTTTCATATCATATCTATAAACTGTCAGTTGTCCAGTTATCTTAATGCATTGCGTACGTGGGCCCAGTTTGTCCTTACGTTTATTAGATGGCTAACGTACGTTGATATGGTACGTTGAAATTCTTAAATTTGCATTTCGGTACAATAATACCTGTGTAAAAGTTGTGACCGTCGTGTTATAAATGTGCGTAAATTGCATGCAACATTCAGTATGGCCTAAGAAGGCTTTTATTACAAATTTATGAATCCCATATTATTACTTACATACATATGTCTCAATCACATTCATTCTTGTTTTATTTCTCAGCGGGATATGTTCAAATACAAAAATGACTCGATTAGACATTTTGATCTAGAGAATTGTAAAACTGTACCAATATAAAACCTAATATATCTGTGAAGATGAAAATTAGATATGTCAGAATATTTTAAAATAATTGTCTGAAATCTTATTGAAACAAAGGGCATATCGTCACAGGAAAGCAATACTTCTGTATAATATTCTAATATGTATTAATTTTCATCGGATTCAAAAAACTTTTCTGAAATTATAAAATAAACTCCGAATTTGAAACTAGTGGCAATAGAATCTATATAGAAACACTGTATACAGACAGATCATTGTAGATTTTTTCCCCCTATGAAATGGTGTTTAAAATGTATACTCGTAATAGTGGTTACAGCAGTATTATCACTTTCCTGCCATGATATGATATAATTCAATACTTAAAAAACACGGCAAGGATAAAAGTTTGTGATTAATCATTTCGATCCTCCTATTCTGACTTAAGTGCCTCCTTCTTCCTAACGCACACAGATATTATCTTAATTATTTTTCAATAAAAATGCTAATTTTCATCAATGTTCAACTGACAGTTAGTCAAATTCATATTTAGAACTATCCCACCATAGACAAAATTTTGTTTAGAAGCCGTCGACTGTGGCAACCGCCTCGATGCAGGCGGTCTTGGAAGCCTCCCTGATCATCTTTTTCTTGGCAAGCCACTCCACGTAGCAGAAGGCCACAGTGCCGATTGTGCCGAGAGACACCAGAATAGCGAGTTGCACGCTTAGGGGCGCATGGGAGGAGTAGAAGAAACAGCTAGCCGCTGCTACTGACTGTAATTACAATAAAAGACAATAATACTTCGCAAATGTTTTATAGTACACACCGTTTTTGTAAAATATTACCACACGTCAATAATTGTAAATCACTAGCTAATAGGTATAGATATTCCAAGTCAACGGGACAGGAATATTGACCGTCTCTAGACATTGGTTCCAAGATAAATAACACTTGAGGCAATCTTTTACTCACAATTTGTGTCATGAATGCCCCGCTTGTCAATTTGGGTAATTTTTAAATAATTTAAGTAATAATTTCGGTGCTACTTCAGAGATTGCGCCTATATTTTTTGCACAGTGTAGCCCCGGAAAACGAGATAGGAAGTATGTGCAAAGACAGAGTTGTATGGTGCTCCATCATCTCTGCCTATCCCTGTAGTCAAATGATAGTAAGTAAGTTACTAAAAAAAGAAATTAAACCCCAGCTCCCATTTTAAGTTCAGAAATTATGGTCAGTCTATCCAATACACAATTATTTATTGCACATATTTAATTCACAGACCGGTTAGTAGCCAAGTGGACAAATGTATCGGATTGCCGCTCAGGTGTCACGAGTTCAATCCTCTGCTAACTAACTCCACCATCGTTACACAAGCAACATTTTCTGCTTATAATGATGGCAGTAGGAGGAATTCAACTATTTTCAGGTTATTCGTAATCCGTGAATGTTTGTCTTCAAAACAAAAATTATAATAATTAATTACCTGAGTAAACTTGAAAATGGCAAACGCGGAAGTGCTGTTATCGGAGAAGTTTCCTCCGAGCATGGCGTAGATCTGCGTGTTGAAGCAGGCATCTCCGAAGCCCAGCAGGAAGCTGCACAGCATGGCGATGTAAGGCGACGGGTCTATGTAGGACTTCTCATCCGTGTCCCCGAACGGGGCGTTGTTGGGCAAGTTCAGGAAGATCAGGAAAAAGCTGACCACGTGGATCAAGTAGCCCATGATCACGATCGGGTCGCGGCCCCATCTCGCCGTCTTAGTGCCGAGAATTCCGAATAATGCTCCACCTGGGTAAAACAAATATTTATAAATTTTTTTTTTTTTATAACTTATTGAAGCTTATAAACCTCATTGTAATATATTTTTGATCATTGAAGATAATATTAACAACTCTTAGAATGAAAAATGAAACCGAAGAGACACAGAAAATAAAAAGACAACGGTAGCAGCTGTGACTCGAACCCAGGACCTCATAGTCTATCTGGGACCCTGGCTCCCGGAGAGACCATGAGGTCCTTTGGACAAATTTTTGTTAGTGCCAAACGCATTCAGTCCTCCGTTAATGGAGTTTCCTGCATTCACCCTTCTTTCAATATCCTTATCAGTCTTTCCATCTCTCATAAACATACTTCCCAAATACACAAACTCATCGACCTGCACCAAGTATTCATCATTCACAACTATATTGCATACCGGTTTCGTACTCTCTCTTTCAAACACCATGACCATAGACACATTTACATTCATCATTAGCTCATTCCTCATATATAGTTGGTTCATCTTAGATACGAGAAACTATAGATCTTCCATACTGTTGGCAATCAATACCGTATCATCAGCATACAACAGGCAACATACTTTCAGATTACTCATTTTTACGCCCAATCCCACCTCTTTCAATTCTTGCATACAATTAAGCATATATAGATTGAATAACCACGGTGACATTACACAGTCTTGCTAAACACCTTTCATGATGTCAAACCACCCTGTAAAATCACCGTTTACCCTAACAAATGCAACACTTCCTTCGTACAGAGACGCGATTGCCTGAATGAGATTCGTATTCATTCTATACTTGTACAATACCTTCCATATCTTTTTTCTGTCAACTCGGTTGTATGCTTTTTGTAGATCTATAAAGGCACAGAAAAGTTTCTGGTTTTTTGCCAGAAACTTGAAAAAAAGATTTTGAGTTAAGTCACTAAACCTAAACACGTTAACTATTTAGTGTATTTAGCGACACTTTTAAGAGCATTGTGTATTGAATATACCTCTTAAATACAGGGGAGTAGGTATATGTATCAAAATGAATAAAAATCAATCAACAAAGTCTTTTATAAGTAATAACATCAATTGCATTTACCTAAAACCTCTCCCAAGCCGATGAAGACTCCTGAGAGTCCCACCAGTTGTTTGGCATTGGCCCCCATCCCTTGGGTGAATCCAATACTGGGGCTGTACACCCCACTGAAGAAGGACAGCTCAATACCTAAAAATAAACATTTTGTTATCATAAACATAGAAAGATCATTGATTGTTCTTTTTGCACCGGAAGCTCCATTCGATATTCCCGACTACACAGATAAATTTGTGCAACTGTAATTTGTGTTTGTATGTATTGTAAATGGAAAATTACGTTGATCCTTTGTACTTTAAAAAATATTATAATATTTCTATTTTTTAAACCGTTCATGCTTGGTGGAATTCCATCGTAATGAGGATAATGAAAACAATTTAAAACTTTATTCCAGTTTTTTATTCATAAACTAGCTGAAGAACCCGGCGTTGCCAGGGATTACGAATGCCTTGTAGTAAAGTTTTGAGGTTGTGATGTGTTACCCCATCCTTACACTTACCCTTACCCTTATCCTTACCCCTACCCTATCCAGTAGTTTTCCTCTTATTTTGAACGGCAAGTGTATGAAATTTCATCAAAAAGTACTCAAATTCTGCTTTAAGGGGTGGGAAAGGGGGTAGTTTTTCAAAATCTTATGTAGACAGTGACCTTCCTCTTGTTCTGAAGGTCAAGTGTGCAAAATTTCATCAAGCTCAGAATAAAACTGTAGATTTGTATACAAATCAAATACACACCGCCATTCTTCTTTATATAACAGAAGAAGAAGATAGATAGGCGGAACCGCTCGTGCGGTGATCTTCTCGCGTATGTGACGCATGTTTGGAGGCGGTGCCTGGAACGTTATGGTAAGATTCAAACGGTCTCACTGGACATTTCTAAGGCCTTTGACCGGGTTTGGAACCGAGGACTTGTCAACAAACTGCCTTCTTACGGACTTCCTGTTTCCTTGTATACATCGATTGCCGACTTTTTGAGGGAGAGATCGATTCAGACGGTTGCTGATGGTTTTATCTCTTCCTCGCATTCAATAAATGCTGGCGTCCAACAAGGATCGGTTCTGTCTCCGGCATTGTTTTTGTTGCACATTAATGACCTCTTGACATGTGCACCAATCCATTGTTACGCGGATGACAGTACAGTCCATGATTGCTTTCTGTTTGACAAGCCCCCAAAGGGCACACAAACTCCAACGGCTCGGAGGGCTTTGAAGCAAAGGATGGACGGTTACCTCGAGAGGGTCTCCTCTTGGGGTAAGAATAACCTCGTCAAATTTAATGTTTCAAAGACCCAATCATGTCTGATTCGTCTAAAAGGGATCGAAATGACAATCCAGTTTACTTTAATGGAAGCAATCTTCCCAACAACCCCTCCATTGATACGCTTGGTGTAACCTTAAGTGACCAGCTCAGATATGGGGGCTCCATCGAAGCCCGAGTAAAGTTAGCCTCTCAGAAGCTGGGCGTATTGTACAGAGCCCGCAGATACTTTAATAGTACACAACTGCTGACCCTGTAGAAATCGCAAGTGTGCCCCACTGTAGAATTTGGCAGCCACCTCTGGTCGGGAGTCCCAAAATATCTGAAAAAAACCCTTGACTCTGTGCAGAAAAACCGGCGGTCCGTTTGATAGATTCGCCTATCTTAACAAATGGGTTGCAATCTTTGGAGCACAGGCGTCAGGTGAGAATGCTGTCCTTGTTCTACCGGTATTTTAATGGAAGATGCTCCGAGGAACTAGCGTCATTGATCCCTTCGGCACCGGTGCATAGTCGGGAAACACGCCAAACGCGCCCAACATTTGCACACGGTTGACATTTGTCACATGAGAACGGGTTGCTTCTACGATTCGTTCTTGTGTTCAACAGCCCGTATGTGGAATGATCTGCCGGCCTCTGTGTTTCCTCCATCCTATAACATGGGTCTCTTCAAGACCCAAGTTCACTCCTTCCTATCCCCTAAAAGACCCTCCACACAGCATCCCCAAAAATGATATAGACCTTGAGGAAAATTATTTCCCTCAGGGTCTCCTGTGTGGAGTTAGTAAAAAAAAAAGATAGAAGAATACAGAAGAAGACAAGCGGAATAAAGTTTTAAATTGTTAATCGTTGATTAATAAACAATTTGATAAAGTTTTAAAATGTTTTCATTATACTCCTTATGATTCTTCTATTTCCACTATGTATTGTATTTGTTTTTATTCACGCAAGAGCTGTATCGCCTCCATATGGCCTTTGAAAAACTGAAACTAGAGAAATAAACCTTAAACAATAATAATCTTAACAAAAAAGCTGATCTTAAAATGTAATTTTAGTTTTAATAATAACAAAAATATACAATTTTTTAAATTATAGGAAAAAGAAAATTATATTTCTACTTATTTAACTAGAATGATTACCTAAATAGACAGATTACAATTTTAATTATTTTGTTCAGTTAATTTCAGGAAGAACAATTTTATTTTAAATACACCTACTTTTTTTATTTTTTTTTATTTTTATTTCTTCTGGAAGGCAGTATAAATTGCCCCCTCATAGCTAATGGATTGCTTCCCATATTGTGTATGAATGGTGTGTAAATGGATGTTATCACGTTGTTGTGTAAAGCGTGTGTGTACTTGTGGCATAAATGTACTGTGTGTACTCTCATGAATGTCTACAAAATAATTTAAAAATAGATACATGTAGGTACTTTTATACATATTTATAAATAATAATCAATTTTGACTAATGTTCTTTTTTATTGTGTTATTAACATTTGCAATCACCTACATAAAAATATCAAACCCAACAGTTTCAGAAAAACAGTGCTTTCCAAACAAAGGCAAATTTGAATGTTTTACCTAAAATTCCAGTACATATTTCATATAGAATTTAAAAGATTACAGTTTGAATTGTCTTTTGAAACCTTATACATTTTCCTAACTACCCACATAGAATTTACATATTAGTTACTCATAATATTTCTTGCGTCAGCAGACTACAAAATGTGTATTTTTGGGTGCTGACCGTTAATAGATAACTCACGGAGAGTAAGTTGGCTCCCATTGTGAGAATCAAACTCGTTCCGTCTGACTGCTAGCCCGCCAGGCTATCGACCACCTCACACATGCATTTATAAGATACAACACAATGCAAGTATTTAATATTAACAGACCCATCACATTTGCAATCTGAAATCTTTAAAAATTAAAGAAGGCCTGAAGCCATCAGAGTATAAGTAGACATGGGCAGATTCATTTGCAGTAGTGAACCGATTCAGTATTATTCCCCGTGTCTTGTGAATTTATTAATTTAATTCATTTGCGTAATTCATTAAAAAAAATTATTAGGGTTTTTGCTGCATTGTTGACATTGCACACCTCCGAGCTAATAAAACAAAACACTTTTGAACACACGTAAAAAGGACACAGTATGTTCATCGTGGTACAAATTGAATCGCAGACTCTTTTGCATATGGTGGAAAATTACCATTTCTAGTATTTGTTAGAAATAGTATATAGAAAAAAAAAACAACAATTTCACTCAACTAAATAATAAATTATATGAAAAATATATATGTATCTCAATGTAGTAAATAACTGAATACGGAACACATTTCTTAATTCTTTAAATTAGCATTTCTTAATTCTTTAAATTAGGGATTACGGAAGGCGATAGCAAATACGGATGAACTCAGAATTACTGACTGGGTACCATGCAGATGTTTGCATGCTGGAGAATGTGCGGGCTGTGGTTAAACAATGACCTATGGATTTGTATGGATTACTGCGTGGAATACTGTATGTTAAACGGAGTTTTGTACAATACAACAATACCTCCGGTGACTTTGTGGCGCCGCCCATTAGAGTCCGCGCAGTAATTATTTTGCCACTCGTTAGAAATACAGATGCAAGGCCTAAGAAATCATGAATTAATTCTGTGTCATATTAAGAATTAAACCGAGTATGTCATGAGATTTAATTCATTCATTAAATTTCGCCCATGTCTATAGTATATCTTGTCAATCACCTAATTACAAAATATTTAAAGAATATATCTCCGAGTAACCTGACCACTTAAAATTACGCAGTTGAGTATTACTAACCTGTATAGAAGAAAGTAATACTTAATATAAGCATTTCTTTAGTGCAGAACAGTTTAACGGCTCCCTTCAGAGCTTCCATGGGCCCGCTTGCTTCAGGTATTTCCACCTTCTCCGTGTCGCCAACAATCTCAGTGGGGGACACCTGGGGCTCAACATTGCGCAGGGTCAGCAGGAAGACTATCCCCACAATGGCCAGGGCGATCAGGACTCCGAACACCATGTGTCTGGTTCCCGCATCTATCTCGGTCTTGCCTTGGAACTGGATGTAGACGAATAGGTTGCCCAAGAACATACTGAAACAAACAAATATGTGTTTTAGAAAAATTGATTTAGCAATATTTGTAAAACTTAAAATTAAATTCACTGGAGCAAGACAAAATGCTGTTCGTATGTGTTAAAGTAATCGTGCCTACAGCTCCTATTATATAAAATTTAAAATATTTTAAATAACCTTCTATTACAATACATAAAGAAGAATGTTCCGGGCAAGCGGTGTTGGTTTGTTTTGTATACAAATCTACAGTTTTATTCCGAAACAAGAGGAAGGTCTGTCCCCCCCCCAACCCCTTAAAGCGGAATTTTGGTACTTCTTGATGAAATTTCGCACATTCAAAATAAGTGAAAAACTACTAGGTAGGGGTAGAGATAGGAGTAACACATTGCAACCTTAAAACTTTCCTCGAAACCATTCATATCCCCGGGCAACACCGGATACTTCAACTGGTATTACTATAAAAAACTATTACTCAAGATTCAACAATGTATCGGTACAAAGCCTGCTTTATTTTACACATAAAGTTATTAAATTGATAGATTTTTTTTTAATATTTTGTATTGTATTGTTATAGCCGAAAATACATATTTTTCTCTAAATAATATTTTTTTGGAAGTCAAATTTTAATCTGAAATTTTCATGGAGCCCTCTGCACCAGATTCCTGACAACCTTATCAGCAAAGAAAAATTGTCTAGTAGCAAGAAAAAGTTTTAAGGGCTGATTAAATTGCCGCAAAAGCAAAAGGACACAAAAAAACCTAAACGATTATTTTTTAGTCTGCAAATAAGTTGTACTCAAAAAGTCAATTTTTGCACAAGTCCCCCTTATGCTTTTGGGGCGACGATTATTTTACAAGGATATTTACAACTAAGACTAGACTTAAGAATATTTAATATGAAAGATAGATTTTTTTTAGTTTTTTTTTTTAAAAAGACAAAATAACATTCCCAGGTTTTGATCTGAATAATCTGACAATATTTGAAAATCTCCTACTATCATCACAGCAAGCGGAAGATGTTGCTTGTGTCATGATGGAGGACTTAGCCAGGCGAGGAATTGAACTCACAATGCCTGGGTGGAACCCACACACAATGCCAACTCACCCACTGACCGGTCATAAAAATGGTAATATAAGAATCAAATATAGAAACTAAAAAAATAAGATACTAAAAACATACCTACTCATTTCAGTTATTATTATGTTCCACATAAAACAATGTTTGAAATTATTTATTTATTTAACAAATCACAGGTTTTATAAAGAGATAAAAAACATTAAATAATGTTTCAATCATACCTCTAATTAATAGATTGTGTTAATTCATTTTCATTAACGAAGGATTCAACACCTCTGTTGACTATTTCAAAATTGCGCATGTAAGACGCAAGCAGGCACTTGACATTGTTTTTATATTTATTCAACTTTTGATCTATATTTATTTTCAGATTAATAAAAATAACATCAATAGTGTTAATAAATAAAATACTTAACGTTGATTTTGTTGAATTAAAAATCTTATTGTATGGAATCTTACAGTTTGGCAATAAAAAGTTGAAATTTAATAAAGTGTAAGTAAAATTTTTCATTACAACGGCAACACCTAGTTACTCACTTTGTCTTTGAAATTCATTCTTTACATTCAAATTTTTTCACATAAGTGTTTGACAGTTTTTTTAAAAGAAATAAGACAAAACAACTCCATTATGTTAATTTTTTTAAATTTATAATTTTGATCTGTGAATTACATTTATTTATTTTGATTTAACATCTGATAAATGGGTATTTTGATGCATACATTTCGTAAATGCAAGAAAATCGCCTTTTCATATAATAAAAAAGTTAAATATAAAATTGTTTTAGAATATGATGTAGAATCATCTCCCCTTTCGGAAAATACCACTAATTTCTGAAGACCGTTTGGTTAATCAAGAATATGCAATTGGACCATTGTTCCGTTTTTAAACATAATTTTTTTCCTACGAGCCATCTTGGTTTTGTAATTTAAAACCTTTTAAATGATCACAGCGCCCTCAATTTTTGTCTACTATTAACTGTACCTTTCATTGATTCTTTAAAAATAGCTATTTGTTCGTTTTTTAAATAATTCCTTCTAACCAAGGTTTATAATATGCTTTGGAAACTTTTAACATTAAAGTATTACTTGGTCAAAAAATACAAGCTATTTTTTTAATCATACATTACCGTTAATAGTAAATATCAAATTAATAGTATTAGGAAAACACACTGACCTTAGCATGAATAACAAAGGAAAATTAAAAATGTTTCGCTAATATCTAACAATAATATTGGAGTGTCCAAAAGAAATTAAAAAGAAGCTGCTTTAACTTTTCACCATATTTTGAAAATCATTAAAGACCTATAAAAATAAAATGTATTATTTTCAAGATATTGATTTTGAAATTCAATCAGTGTCATGTTGTATATTCATCATATCAAAAGGATGTAATATTTACTCAAGCTATCAATAAAAATAAGCTAAAAGCCAATAGGCATTATGTTTGCATTGTCCAAAGAAATAATAATTTCTTATTGAAGATAAATCTAATCTCAGTTCTATTTAGGGCAAGTGGGGACTGTTTACACATAAAAAATAAAAGTTTTATTGATAAATAATGATGAAATGAAAAGTGGTCGGTTGATGGAGTTGACCTGAAATAATTCTGAGTGGGTGAACAACAAAAACATGCAAATTAAATCCTTATCCGTTATATTTTTTGCACAATCTGGCAAAGGTCAAATAAGTTATTGGGAGATTGTTAAAATGTTTGAAAATTTATCAATATTTGAGAAAAATACCCAACAAATGACAAAAAACTCTATTTTTATTGCAAAACAATTGATTCGAAAACTGCCTAAAAATATTATAGATGCTTTAATTAATTAAATACTGCGAGTAGAACACAACTTGGCTTTGCCTTAAGAGGAATATACAAGCCAAAAATATTACTATAATCTGTATGTCTTATGTCACCACGAATATAGGTAATAAGCATAAAAATCGCTTGGCAAGCAAAGTCTAGAAATGTTTGACGTGAGTGCAAAAAGCGGTTTTTTATTTATTTTGTGAAGAATTTTGTAAGAAAAAAAAAATTTATTAAGGGAAACTTTCACAAATAATCTTAGTTATAAAGCAGTATTTTTTAAAACTTCATAATTTTCTAATGAAAAATAAATTATTTAGTAGTTTACGTTAATATTTTTTACAATGTAATTAACTACTTTTTAATTCTTATCGAGGGAATTTTTAGGAAAGGGTTCAGTTTATCCGAAGCATATATTATGATTTTCATAATGTAAACCGATACATAGTAATTATATTAATCGAAATGGTAGTTTCACTGATGGCTTCGCCTTGAGTCTTTTTATAAGGCTATAAAATAAAATCTCAGACCTTTAAAAATGCTTTGAAGTTTCTCCTACTTACAAACCCTTTTTCGAATTGCTTTTATTGTATAATGTAACGAATACTCTTGACTGGAAAACATTTTAATATTTCGATGAACCCAACGTAAGGTGTCGAGTCTGAATATTGCGAGATTTATAGGAGAGTTAAAAGAAAGTTGGATTGTACTTTCTACGCCGGATGCATCGTTCGATCATGTTCATTTAAAAAAAGATGAATTTAGAGAAAAATTCAACTTTTTTTTGCATCATCTGAAAATACATTGGTACCATAATTGGAAAGATGTGTTTTCAGGTTTCCACGGCCAAAAGTATGTTCTTGAATAATTTTTGGGATATTATGCCGCATTGCTGGCATACACCAAAACTCAACGCCGAAAACCACATTAATTATACCAATAATAATAATTATTATTATATTGAAAGACCGGCCCTTTGAGGATTATGCGTACAGTATCAATTCTACATACATAAATACACATTACACCACAATCTGCCCTGATGATGGACACTGTAACGCTGTCTGAAACGTTGGCTAAAGGAGGAAACGCAACATGACATAATATCCCAAAAACTAATCAAGAAAATATAATTGAATAGTTTAAGACAATAAGATGAAAATTGAAATTTTGCAGATTCGATGCCTTACTCCAGACTGTCGATTTGTGACTGAGCATCACAAAACTAAATAAAACATGCTTTTTGGTAATGTTTTTTTTTATAAATGCAAACAGGCGGCAAGCGTCATGTGACAATTTCAACCTAACAATTATTTTAAAGTAATGCATTATAGCTGCTCCGGTTGTCTAGGCCTAAGCCCATACCTATGCCAAATAAAAATACCTGGTCTGCAGCATAGCCCAGAAGATGCCGGAGTTCCTGGAGATGGTGGCGGCGTCACTGTTGAGGGTCAGGTAGTTGCCCTGCCCTGTCCAGATGATGGCCGCCCCCGCCCCCAGCACACAACTGGCAGCGTACAGCAGCCACGTCTTGGGGAACAAGAAGGTCACGATGAAGAGACTGGAAATATGAAACAAAATTATTAGATTGGTATTGATTTATATGCATATAGAAGACACTGTGGGTTAATAAGTAGTGAAAAAAAACTGTAAGTGAAATATAAAAAACCTCTCGACTAATTCAAATTGTTCAGAGAGGACAATATTCATGCTGTCATTAAAAAATAAATTGAATTGCAATATGAATAAGAGAAGTGGGAAACATGTTGGGTTGAATTAAATACAGGAAAATGTTTTTTTTTGAACAGTAACGATGTGGTATACTTCAACTTGACCTCCGAGGTCACTGGAGGTAACAAAATGTTAAATTTATGTTAAAAAACGAAATGTACTGGGAACAAAAATGGTACATTTGACTTCAGTTACGAAATATTCAAATTTCGAACTCAGTGCTACGAGTTTGAACATTTTGTTATGTTCTACGATCCAAGTTATAAACAATATATTTATAGGTTAATTTTTTAAAAGGTAAAGGTAGGGATAGAAGTAGATGTAGGGGTCACTATAGGGGTAAGGGTAAGGGTAGGGGTAGGAGTAGGGGTAGAGTTATGGTTAGGGTAGGGGTAGTTATAACAATATTAATTCTTAATAATTAAATCATTTCCACCTTAAAATTACACCAAGTTTACTAGAATTCACAACCTGAAAACTTTACTCCAAACCATTCATAATCCCGAGCAAGGCCGGGTACACGTCAGCTAGTAAATAATGTATTATTTCAATTGCCAGCAATATGTATAATGTACAACTATGTTATGCATAGTATATTTGTGGATACTAGGCTGATGATAATAATACGTCACAAATATAAAACTGACGATGGGAATTTCAACATTATTTTGTAAGTGCATAGCAGAAGGACTATATTAGTCGGTAGGTACTCGAGTGAGATTGGAATGTTTCAAAACCTATATCTTGGCAATAAAATGCAAACATATAAAAAAGTGGAACTACATTTTTTTCATTACTAAGGCAATACCAAGTTACTAACTATGTCTTTTAAATTTTGTTCCTCACATTCGAATTTACAGTTCGTTTTAAAGAAGCAATGAAAAACATCATAATTCTTTTTTAAAATATTTTTTTTATTTATATTTTTGATCTGGGAATTTGATTTTTTTAATTTTTAATCTCTTTATCTATCATCTGATGCACGGTTATTTCGATACATAAATTTCGGAAATACAAAAAATCGCGTTTTTCGTGTAATATCTTCCTTGCAAAGCGTTAAATAATAATAAAAAGGTTTAACACTAAATTATCTTAAAATGTGATGTAGAATCATCTCCTTTCGGAAAGTAGGTACCTACCACTAATTTGTGGACACCGTTTGGTGAAAGTGAAAAAAAACATACCCTTGAACTATTATGATTTTTTAAACTTACAATAATCTTCCTATGAGCCATCTTGGTGTTGTAATTTAAAACGTTTTAAACGATCGCAGCGACCAAATTTTTGTCTACTATAAAATGTCAGACTGTAGACGTTTTAAAACAAATCAAATCCAAAACCATTATATTTATCAACCCATAAAAAAATACAAAATCATGAGGTGATTTTCCCACGAAATCAGCGCTATAGAAGTATCCAATTATTTTTATTATTAAATAATTAAATATTATTTACCTACCAAAATAAGAATCATGTCTCCCTTATCAGATACAAGAACTCTTCTTTTCTGATAAGGTATGACAAAGAATACCATTAAATTAAATATTGTGTAAAATACTTAAAAAGTAACTTATAATAAAAAAATAAAAAAATGTAACTTCGAAACTTTTTATTTGTGAAAACTTCAATTTTCACAGATGTTATAATAACAAATACAACCGCAATATTTTCTACATACCTTCATTACTTTTGTTAAATCTTAATTTGATAGAAAGTAAATCATATTTCACCATGAAATTGATACTTCTAATAATACAATTTGAAATAGACCGCGGATATTTTTGCTGTTACATAAACACAGTTTATCTGTTTAGAAAATAAAATGATTACAACTTTATTGTGGGCCAGCGACCTCCGTCACGTTGCAAATGTATAGATGACTTAATTAAAGCAAAGTCAATAGCCATAATATTGTTTCATAATAATCATTGTGGAAAATTACCACATTTACATGGCTATACAAAACTTAAAATACTTTAAAAATTCTGTAGATACCTTTATTAGTTTCACTCAGTGGCGGCTCGTGACCTTTGAGTGAGCTAGAGCGCTAAGATTGAAGAAAAAAATGAAAAATCATTTTCAGCTTCAGCAACATCAATAACGGCGTTTTTTTTCAATCTTAGCACTCTAGCTCACTCAAAAGTCACAAGCCGCCACTGGTTTCACCCCTATCAAAGCCAGACCAGATTTTATACTGATATGTACAATAATAAAATGTAATAAGCACCGTTCATGTATTTATGAATCTTAAGTTAGATTTAAGAAATTAATAGACTCTTATTGATATTCTACCGTGGTGAATATCTTTGTCAATAGGATAACAGTATTATATCTGCTACAGATTATTGATAAACATTATAGACTTTTCACAAACTGGTTTTATACATTTAATGCATTTACTGCACGGCTGTAACTCATTGTTAAACTAATGTACTTGGTCTTCGAAAAATAGAGTGAAAAATATAAAATATCTTGGTATACAGTCTAGACGTGAGTAAAATAACGTGAAACAATTTTTTCGTAACCGTGTAAGTTCTGAAACGGTTGTAACAGTAACGCGGATTTTGGAATAACAGTTTTTAAAAAACGTGTAAACCCGCGCGAAATGATTCCAATAGAGCACAATTCGTTTGAGAATTCTCCGTGAAACGTTTAAAACACCTCCCGCAACGGATATGATTTCAGATTTTCACGCCCCAAAGCATTTTCATGATAAGTTTTTGGGATATTGTAGTTTAGTAAAGTGTAGCTCCGCAACACTTTACTAAACTGCGATAACGATAACCGTTGTTTTTCTTCTAATTGACTAAGTTATTTTTCAACAGTTTCTAGTGGCCGTTTATTTTGGAAAACCGAAACGGTGTCAGTTATTTAAAAAAAATAAACTGGAACGCCCACCTCTAGAATACACATGTTACAAACTTAACGACAAAACTGAGAAAAATCGTCTATTTCTTTTTAAATGTTAGATATATACTGAATACAAAACAAATGAGGTAAGTTTGCTGTGCTCTTGTGCAATCATCTCTCGAATATGGTATTATCAGTTGGGGTAGTTCCACAAATACTTCCCTAGAGCCTTTAGTGAAGATCCAGAAACTAATCGTGAAAGGTTATTCTTAAAGTTCCATAAAGGACGAGTACTGATTTTAAATGTTCCCAATTGAAAAATATATATATACAAAAAATATCCTGCTGCATCAATTAAAACATATCCATATGTTTGAATAAAGAACAATCACTAGAGCTCTAACACAATCACACATAAAATATTTTAAGAGGAACGGCTGGCTGAGCGGCCTGTTTCACACAAAACTTAATTTTGGATTTGAGGTCAAAATACTCACCTAAACCTAATGATATATATTTTTTAATTGAAGGTTTAGTAAATATCTAGTACGTGTGATAAGTACTTTATTTATTTTTGTTTTACATTATGAAATATAGGCCATTAAAGGAATTGATTTTTGGCGATTATAGAGGCATCTTTAACAATTATTTGGGGGCTAACGATGATTAAAAAAAGTTTGACGCCGTCTGCTTGGAAAACATAATGGATTGTAATTTTTTTTATAATATTAAAATAAGCATTATGGTGGACTTTAAATTAAATTACAAACGACCAATTTACGTAGGAACGCAAATTTGGCGCACATAAATTAAAACATCGACCCGAAAAAGGTTTTTTTTTAAATGTTTTATTTTTATATTTTTATTTACGTAATCATAGCACATATGACTTTTTTTAATACGATAAACCCGCAAATAATTTTCTACGTTGCCTCTAATATTATGAAAATTGATTTTTTCATGGCATATACTTCATAATTTAAAATAAAAATAAATAAAATGCTTCTCATATGTACTAGATATTTACTAAACCTTTAATTAAAAAAATATATCATTCAGTTTGGATGTGTATTATTCCAATTTGTAAAACCTCCCATGGACAAATAAGTTTTAAATACAATGCTATTAATGTATTCAATTCCCTACCTAGTGACATTAAAAATAATATTATTGATCACTTCCAAAAAACATGCCTGCTTCTAAATTCTTTTATGCCTTTAAATTAGTTTATTTTAAAAAAAAAACTGAAGAACCATTCCTGAAAATTGCCATCTCAACACCGGCGTTTTACACCTAATGAGAAACACAATTATACGTCAGCCGATAACAAATGTTCATAAATATATATTTTTTTTTAATTTTAATTTCTTATCCATTTTTAGAAGCTGGCGAAGTCGATAAACATTAGACAGGACATCATTTATCCAACAAGGTAAGTCGTTTTCTGAATGTCAACGTACCTACAAAAAATTAGAACGAGGGTAACATGAATTTAAATTTCAACAAAACAATAAACATTAACTATAAAATTTACTATTATTATTTTTTTATATTTACTGCAAGGACATGCGATTTTAAGATTCTTTGTTTATTAAAATCGTTAATATTTGTATTAGATTTGGTTATCTACATAAAATCATAAGTAGGTAGGTACTGTAAAGACGGTAGGTACCTAATTAGATAATTACTGAACTATTTTTTTTGTTGGTAGCCATAAATAAAACAGTAAAATAAGATAGGTTAGTGAAGGTGCGTACCTACTCGAAACCTTATTTTTAATAATATCTAGTACCTACTTAAGTGCATGTAATATTCAAAATGTAGGACAAAAGATGAATCAATGACAAAAATGGAGGGCGCTGCGTCGTTATTTTTTTTTAAATAGCTACACCAAAATGGTTGAAAGGAAGAAAAATTTTATTTGAATCTGGACATCACATTTGTACCAAAAAATTTTTTTTTTCTAAAATCGCTGTTACCATAGCAATGAAAAAATTTTGCTCCATTTTATTAAATTTCTAGATTATGTTGACAATCTAGAGTCTGACATTTAAAAGTATATATAGATTAAGGGAGCCGCGATCGTTTAAAAGGTTTTAAATGACAATGCCGAGATGGCTCATAGGAAAATAAAAGTATGTTTAAAAAAGTAAAATGGGCCAAATGTTTTTTTTTTGTTACTTTAACCAAACAGTCTTTAGAAATTAGTGATACTTTCCGAAAGGAGATGATTCTACATCATATTCTAAGACGTGACCTTTTTTCTATTATTTAACGCTTTGCAAGGAAGATAATTACATTTAAAGGCGATTTTTATAAGTATTTCTGAAATGTATCTATCAAAATACCCATTTATTAGATATTAAATCAAAATGCAATTAACACAATAAAATTTATTAAAAAAAACGTTAATTTCATCGAGTTATATTGTTTTGGATTGTTTCCCTGAAACGAACTCACGAACCTTCAACGAATCAAAACTCGAACGTGAAAAATTTGAATGTGTAGAACAAATTTCAAAGACAAATTGAGAAGCTTGGTGGTGACATGGTGATGAAAAAATTTTGTTCCACCTAATTAAATGTCTACATTTTATTGCCAAACTATTACCTACCCACACCCTTACTTTTGCTAATATTGAATTACTCGCAATATGCAAAATATGGGGCAATTTGTTCACGAAAATATATTAGATTCCGATACTCCCGTGGGTTGATGAACCATTCACAATCATAAACAAGAAAAACATATCCCGATTTTCTCATTAAGGCTGGCTTATGAAATAATGCAGTTATCAGCCATAAATCACCGCATTGCAATGAATTGGCACACATAGATAAAAAAAATGAGTGTCGAAAAAATCGGATATAATATATTTTTACAGATAAAATTAATATTATCATTGGGAAATCCGTGTCTCAATATAACGCGTGGGAGATAACCGATCGAGTGGGACATTAGAGTTTAGAAGGATCACTGCTTTGCATTTTATTTGACCTACATTCCTATATGTATATTTTTGACCATTATTTGCAGTGAAGAAACCGTATGTTTTCTAAAATGGACAACGAGCCAAAATTATGCACGGCCATTTTAGATTGTAATGCATGCGCGTATTTCGGATTAAGTTTAGAATAATAATTAAGTGAGCGGGTATCAGCGATTCCATGAACTGTGAAGATGCAAGCAAAGTAAAAACAATACACGCACACATTTTATTTATTTATTTAATTATTTACGCCCGAATCGGGCCTTACTTTTTTTTATCGGTACAGTCGCATTTTATTTCCACACATATCGAGAGTGGAAGATACTCTCAGTATCGCCCTGGTTAAAGAACACCATTCAGAATTGAAACGTTGCTTGAAATGGTTTTTAGCCGTGTTTGGTGACCAGATCTGAATAGCAAGGTATTTCCCTACCTTCCTCTCCCTCTTCTTCCCCTCCCCGCTACCATCAGCCTCACAACATTCCCCAATCGGGGATGCCATAGTCTCACTGGCTCCAGACGGTTGGGAGCAGTTGGGACTCTTGTGCGGTATTCACATTAAACAAAAAAAATACCACTTTCAGTTTTTTTTTTTTTTTGTTTGTTTATTCATCTATACAATCTTAATGTAATAAATAGGTTATGGTACTATGCCTGTCTCACTAGGAGAACCTGTGTCGAGAGCAGGCAAAGTTTACAGTTTATAGTTTACAATTTACAGTGTAATGTTATGGTAAAAAGTTTGAAGCGTTAATTCAACATTGTACCATAATTATAGGGATGTTTTTAAAAAATCGTTGAATTTTGATCTGTCTTGGCTAGTGATCCAAATCTTGGTGTCCAATTCATATTTATAGATTGTACCGTAGTCCGCTATGCTACACGTTAAATATCCTGCGCCAATTTGTACTTACATATATTATGTTATGCTTATTACAACTACTAAATTAAAACTTGTCGCGATGCAATCTATTTTTTTCCATTACGTAAACCACCAACTCTGTAATATTATCATGTAAGCCATTTTATTATTACTATTATTCATTATTTCAAGAATCTTCTTGTGACACTTTAAACGCAATATGTACACTCCGCTTCTCTACACAATCGCATTGCTTAAAAGAGAAGTGTAGTATTGTAAATTGATTAAAAATAATGTGCAAACTTAAATACGTGCAGTCGAAGCGTCGCTATTTTAAATATAGTGAATGGTCAGTCTCTCAATCCAAACTTACTAAGTATAGATTTATAACTTATCCTAAGTATTTATCACTTATCGGTGCAGGAAGGGTACAGGCGTTCAAAAATGAAATAACAAACTCTTTCACGGGGAACCACAGTTGTTGCGATCCCTTGCTGGACAAATAAGTTTGTACAGATAATTTAAAATTAGTAGAAATAAGTATATACATACTTTGATAAATGATTTCGGTAGAAAAAGGATACCAGTTAGAAAATTACTTGCGAAACAAAAAAAAATTAATTTGGAACTATAAAATGTCATTAATAAGGCAACACTAAGCTACTCACTTCACCTTTGAAATGTGTTCTTCACATTCAAATATTTTCACGTATTTGTATTTGAAGATTTATTTTAGAAATAATTCAAAACGTTATAATTAAGTTTTTAAAGTTATTTTAATTTTTTAATATTGATCTGCGAATTTTGATTTTGTTTTTATTTTTTTTATTTATCTAACATCTAATACATGGTTATTTAGAAAATTGCCTTTCGATTGCAAAGCGTTAAATAATAAATACAGAGTTTAAAAAAATATATCTTAGGATATGATGTGAAATCGTCTCCTTTCGGAAAGTACCACAAATTTCTGAAGATGGTTTGGTTAAAGTAATAAATATGCACTTGGACCATTGAGAATTTTTCAAAATTACAATAATTTTCCTATGAGCCAACTTGGTGATAACATTTAAAACATTTTAAGCGATCGCTGCGTCCTCTTTTTTTGTCTACTATTAAATGTCAGACTGTAACCGACCTACTTAACAGTGAATGTCCAAAGGTAGGCTGTGTGAAGTTTTAAAAGATCGGTTACTAGCGGGTAAAAAAATTACTAGCAAGGAAAGCGTTATGTCTCAGGTTTAATGCATGCGGTATTCGGATGGATGGCCTTACGTTATGTATCCCGCAAAAAAATCAAATTTATGACCAAAGGTAGGTTGCAACCAAAAGTATAAAACCGTTAAAGAGATTGTGACATAAAAACAAAAACTTTTTTAACAGAATTTTTTTTAGTGTATTATCTTTTAATGGTTCGTTTTTCTTGGGGCGGGCATCGCTTTTCAGCCTGTATGAACTGCACGACACTGCTATATAATTGTATAGTATGTGAACCTAACTATAGATGGAAACATGTATTTCTAGTAGAAATATCAGTGATAATTAAATTACACGAACATACTATACCTATCTACTCTTAAATATATGCAAATTCGGTAGCAGATCTTCTCATATATACAAATAAAGTTATAATAAATAAATTATTCTTATGAATATTTATTAGTTTTTTTTATATGCCGGAATGATGTTAAATTTTATTGTTGGCAAGAATATTCGAAAATTTTTCACGTGTGTTTACGAAAAAAGAAAAGAAATAGACGCTAATTAATTTAGTACGTATACAACAAAAAAGGTAAATAAATTGCGGATAGATGAAAAAAGTTAATATTTTAAAAATTATGCTGTACGCATTCGTGTACTGTTTGTTTGTTATTTAATAGAATATTTAGGGGAAAATTTTAATACTAATCCTAAATACAAGAAGGTAAATTCAGTAGCAAAAATCTGCTAATAACACTGACGTCAGAACGAATAGACTTGCCCTAACGTATCCTTTCGACGGCCTGGAGGCAAGGGTCACGTGGCATCAATTTTTGCCAGCAGCCTAGTAAACTGCCGTCCACGTTTGTTTCACGTAATATTGACTGCGGTCAGCAAAATATAAAAAGTTCAAATTAAATACTAATAACAATATATTCGGTTTTTGTAAACAAGCCGAACCCTTTTACTTATTTGTTATTTTACTTAAATTGTCGACGTGCTCAGCTCACCCCTCGCCCACCTTAGCTTAGCTGCTTCCCCTCGCGTATTAGGGCATCTATACGTATTATTTGCTCTGTGGCTAATAGAAACATTACTATATAATAAAGGAGCCTAGTACCTAAATTTGTTGCTACATATGACCGGAACATAGCTTTTAATTTATTGGGATTCATTATTTCAATGTGATCTATGTTCGAATTTGTGCTAATAAAAAATCTTACTTTGACAGATCGACTTTTGGAGGGAAAGTTGAATTTACGGGGTAAAATGCAGAAGTGAGATTGTAGATTAATTTGAGGCTATAGGTAGGTACCTGCCTATATTATGTGTTGCGGAAATGATGTAAGAACTGTAGTCATATGTAGGAAGACAATTAATACGCGTAACATAAATATAATGCATCAAAAGAACCATAAACACGCAACTCACGTTACACGTTAGTACAAAAATCGAATATACGAAAAACATGAGTAGATAGCAACACCGAGATAGGTTGGCGGTAAAATAAAATAAAATAGGCACCTACCTAATTATTCACTTAGTGATTAGTGCGGGGCATAAACCGGATATAATTTTGGAAAAAAAAACCACCAACCGAAACATTTCAAAGCCCTTGATTTTTGACAAAAACGGCGCTATACAAATCATCCAAATATCATTATTATTATTATTGTATTTTTTTTTAATTTAATGTAAATGAAGTTCAATGAATTAAACGCAAAAACAATTAATCATTATTATTTATTAAAAATAGCCGAATAAAATTCAATAAAAAATTTTGATTCTAAAATAATCGTAAAAAATCATTCTTCATCGGAAATAAAAAAAGGATTTTCCTCAAGCGATGTAATAAAAATAATTAGTACGATGACAACGACGTTTTGGGCACCGTTGTTATTGAAGAAATTAGAGATCGTTTTACGACATAGGTTTATTAGGTTATACAATTTTTTTTAAAGAGCAGACGTTTGATTGTATTTGTGGCACACCAATAGTGGTTCAAATGGGTTCGGAATAGTTCGAAACACTCACCCGCAGTCCCCCCTTACCCCACCGTGATACCGGACACCACTACGCAAGCAAGAATATCTTCAAAGTGATTCTACTGTACGTTTATGGACATTGTCATACCTATTTAATTTTTTTTTTAAATAATAAGTAATTATTTTATTGCCAAAAAACTCAATTCCAGACGGGTTAATAAGGAACAGTTCTTTTTTTCTAAAGTTAGTTTTCATAGTTAAAATAATTTTAAAATTCTTAAAGCCCGCTAAAACGCTCCAAATCTGTCGGTTTTGAGATTAGAATGTCAAATGTCAAAACAAGGATGATCTTTACCGTACATAATTTTATTCTATTCATAGTAAACCATAACTAAACATAAATAATAAAATTACGTACCCTTTTAGAAACTATAACTCAAAGAATAGTAATATAGTAACATTAACATTATCATAACATCCATATTGACATTGAATGAATGCCCATGAATATTCTTATTTCTTTAATTTATAATAGTTTTTTTTTATATATTATAACAACAATTATACAGCTTATAGTTCATCCATATTAATTTTAAATTTCGCCAAAACTAAAAAAAATACGTATCTAATATTCAAAACAAAATCGACAAACAAAATATTCGATTTAAATCGAAAACCAAAATATACGGGTGACGTCAGATGTACCATCATAACAGAGATGATTTTTCATTCACTTTTGAATAACGATTTATAAATTCTCTGTCTAATCATATATAACAAAACTTGTATATTCCGAAACGGCGTTTGTTGATCTACGTGAAGTTTTTTTAAAGCCGTAATATTTTTCACTGGAGTTCCTTATTCGAAACATCAGATATTTCCATTATCGCAATGTATCGATTAGGTAAGCCAATCCCTATTATTTGAGATGAATACTGGACATGCTAAACTGTGGCCCATATTATGGCATGTAGCGATGTAGCATGTGACACCAATGGAAGGCGGGATCATCGAAATATGTTAGTGAAAAGGGTACTGTACTGATAAATGCGGAAGATAATTCATTTATTAATCTTACGCAATCCTCATCGTGAATCGTGTCGTGATCCGCCACCATAAGTAAGCCCACCTTCCTGCGTTCGTACGTACCTATTCCACTGTTAACACAAGTCAAGAAAGTGAAAGTTATATTAAATAAACAAGCCATTTTATTAATAAAATGAGATTTAAAATAAACCTACACGAATTTCGCTACCTTTTGTCTATTCTATATTCTATCTCAAATATTATTCATTTGTCACAATGAGACAGGTAAGTACCTACGGATCACTTAATTTTTTTTAATCAACCGTAGCAAACCTCTTCATAACATACATAAATGACTTAGTAAAAATTCATAAATATTACCTTATCAGATTATTCACAGATGATGCATCGACCGGGTGTTAAGAGACGTACAGGACTTACTTTTACCAGTGATTCCTGACCATATTTGGAGTAAAAAATGGAAATGAAATTTTGGTGACATTTTGGTGAAAAAAATGGAAATGAATGAACGGTGACATTTTTTGTAGTTTTTTTTCAACATTTTTTTTAATACAATAAAAAAACCTTTCACATGTCGTCACTGATCACACTCACCCGAGTAACCGTCCAACCACTCACCCGACCCAATATGTCAAATACCTACCAAATGTTTAAGTTTTTAGGTAAATAAAAAAAACCTCGCCGGAGAACAAAATTTCGAATACATTTTTACTCCAAATATGGTAAGGAATCACTGGTTAAAGTAAGTCCGGTACGTCTCCTTAACACCCTGTAATATCTGCCCCAATTATAAACCAACACTATCATCTTAACAACATGGAAGATACTCTCAGTATCGCCCTGGTGAAAGACCACTATTCAGAATTGAAACGTTGCTTGAAATGGCTTTTAGCCGTGTTTGGTGACCAGATCTGAATAGCCACGTATTTCCCCACCTTCCTCTTCCCCTCCACAATACTCTCATCCTCACAACATTCCACAATTGGGGATACCATAGTTTCACTGGCTCCAGACGATTGGGAGTAATGGTGGGCGAAGCGGCTCGGTTTAGTGAGCCGGATCACAAAATCAGATCTTTGTAGTTTACGGTTCGGTGATCCGGTTCGATTGAACGACGATTCGCGTCACCCCGCACCATGCCCTCTCCCTCGCTCCCTTGGCCCTCCTAAAGACGTCCTTTACACGCTCTTACACGATACTTTTTTCGTCCAGTTTTCATGTGGATTGTTTTTACAGAGAGGTGATTTAGTGATCCGGCTCACTAAACCGAGCCGATTCGCCCATCACTAGTTGGGAGCAGTTGGGACTCTTGTGTGGTATTCGTATTAAATAACATAGCTCTTTATCTTAAAAAGAATAAACAAATTAAAATCTAAACAAAACCAAAATTTACGAATATCGGAAATAAAAGATTAGTAGATACTCCTTAGTAATTCTCCTGATGGATGGAGAAATTTTGAAGGAAGTATAGGAAATGAAATATTTGGTTATTTTAGATTCCAGACTGACTGTATATCTAAATAAAAAAAATATGTTACAACTAGGAAGGATAAAAAGAGTGCAGAATCCTGTGAGAAAACTATATAAAATGCCATCATTGTTCCCGATATTAATTATTATAGCAGTACTTTGTTCTTGTCAAAAGGGAAGGATTGTTTTTTGAAAATAAACCCATAAGAATAATTTTAAGAAGAAATATTTTTTCTAAGTTTATAAATGTTAGGAGGAACGGCTGCGCTTCCTGTTTCATACATAACTTATTTTTGGATTAGAGGCCAAAATACCATTCCAAACTGAATGATACATTTTTTAATTAAAAGTTTAGTAAATATCTAGCATGGATGAGAAGTATTTTATTTATTTTTGTTTTAAATTAACCCTTACCACTCCTTTGTCGGGTGCCAGACGATATCACTATTTGTATGCTACAACTCAGTTGTCGGCTGACAAGATAAGACATTCGCGCGCGGTGTATTTTCGCGCGCAAAACTTGACACGTGACGTTGTTTTATTGTGATTATTCGATAAAAAACATTTAAATTCACGTTTTAATAAGATTTTGACTGTTTTCCGTTTTTGTTTTACTATAAAATAACTTTTTTGTAACTGCCTATCAATAAATTAATATTTTGACATTATTTGAATTAGAGTAAAAATAATGGAGTGATAAGCGTACTCGTACGAGTGTTATATGGTTATGACATCGAAACCAATGCCCAATCATCCCAATGGAAGCGGCCAGAAGAGCCAAGACCGAAAAAAGCACGCCAAGTTCGATCAAATGTGAAGGTTTTGCTCACTGTTTTCTTCGATTACAACGGCGTGGTGCATCATGAGTTCTTGCCAACAGGTCGTACGGTTAATAGGGAATACTACAAGGACATATTACATTTTATTATGCAACGTTCGCGTGAAGCAATACGGCTCAAACGATCGGAATTGTGGAAAAACAAATCATGGATTTTGCATCACGATAATGCACCAGCTCACACATCAATGCTTGTTCTTGATTATTTGGCCAAAAACAACACCGTAATCATGCCTCAACCACAGTATTCGCCAGATTTGGCTCCCTGCGACTTTTTCCTATTCCCGAAACTGAAGAGACCAATGAAAGGAAAGCGTTTGCCACAATTGATGAGATAAAGTCAGAATCGAAGAACGAGGTGATGGCCATAAGGAAAAGCGCATTCCAGAAGTGCTTCGAGGATTGGAAGAAGCGCTGGCATAAGTGCATCATATCTGAGGGGGATTACTTTGAAGGGGAGAAAATGGATATTGATGAATAAATAAATACTTTTCGAAAAAATTCTAAATCCACCTTTTCTTTTGAACACACCTCGTACATGCCATGAAAAAAAAATCAATTTTCATAATTTTAGAACATTATTTGCGGGATTTTTTTTTTAAATTATCACATTTGCTATGCAAGTATGATTACGTAAATATAAAAAAACATAAAAAATAAAACATTAAAACATTTTTTCGGGACAATATTTTAAATTATGTACGGCAAATTTGTGTTCCTACGTAAATTGGGCATTTTTAATTTAATTTAAAGTTCACCATAATGCTTATTTTGGTTTTATTTTTATTTTTTTTATTTATTTAATATTTTATTATATTTTCAAAGTAGAAAGGGTAATTTTTTTTTAATCGCCTTTTGAGCACAAATAATTATTAAAGGTGCCTTAAAATTGCGAAAAATCAATTCCTTTAATGGCCTATATTTCATAATGTAAAACAAAAATAAATAAATTACTTCTAATCCGTACTAGATATTTAATATACTTTTTGATGAGAAAAATATCATTAGCTTTCGGTGAGTATTTTGGCCTCAAATCCAAAATTAAGTTTTGTATGAAACACACCGCGCAGCCGTTCCCCTTGAGGGAACTAAATGAATTGTCTTTTAAACATATTTCAAATGAAACATGAAATCGAAATACCTATCTAAAATGAATGCCATTTTCCTTACTTTATTTATATGAATAGCAACATTATTTCCATCATTAGCTATAGAGCTTTGTAATAATAAGATAAGAAGGCATATTGTTTGTACCACATTTATCAATTGTTGACGAAAATAATATCATCAAAAATTCAGGGGAAACGAGTAGAAAAAATATGTACACAAATTATATCTGAAGGTTATTCGTAAATAGGCAAAAAACTCAAATCCGCCAAGACTTTCAAAAATAATAGATCGTTGACCGTCTTTTATGAGCATCTGATCTCTATACCAGAGGTTGCAAACCTGTGATTCGCGGACAATTTTGATGAATTTGGATAGTAGGTATTGTTCTCATAAAGTAAGGGGAAAATGCAAGATAAATGTGCACGTTATGATTTTTTTCTTCATATCTAACTAAAAACTCGTAAACAGTGATCTCGTGCATCATGAAATTTGCATAAGTTTTCCGTCTAGAATTTCTATGATAACGCAACTCTTTTCAGCTAACAACTTAATTTCCGTCATGAGCTATAGAGTGTTGAAATAGTAACTTAAATATTTAAAAAAAATAAAAGATACAAAATCGTCTTCAGTTCGCAACGAAACCTCAATCGGCTAAAATATTCTAGCCGATGACGCCATAGTGTTAGGTCCATTTTTTCAATAAGAAAAATATGGTAATAAAGCCGGTTAGTGAAACTACTTCATTTTGAAAATATTCTTATACGCAAACGGTTGTTCGTATATTGAAAAAATGTTTGCAATCACTGCACTAGACTCTACTGAACAATTAAAAGTGTTGTTTTCTACTCATCAAAACAATAAGCACCTATGAGTTTATCAAAACTGTTGTATTTTAACATATTATTCTGTATAGTATAATGACAAGGTGGTCAAAACAATAATGGCCATCTGGATTCTTCGTTACATTCATAATTTATTCAAATGAATGAAACATTTTTACGGTTGCGCGTTTCACATAGACGTAAGGTGACCATGTCTTTAAAACCAGGATGTATTTCTGTATAACCTTAAATACTTGAAAATAATATATTCACATATAGATCAACAAATGTCATTACGATTACGTATATAATTATACGTAAAATAAATAAATCGCTATTCAAAAATGAATAAAACACCATCACATCAAAACGCCCTGTTTGTTGGCATCATTGCATTTAAGGCTTCTGGCGTCACACAGATATATTTGAGCGTGTATTCATTGTAGTTTTGTATGGAAATTTTTTTACGTCGATTTTGTTGATATTAAATATGTATTTCTTTAAAACTTAATTTGGGGACGTTAAGATCTATAATTATTTATCTTCCTTTTCCTCTTATCCTATTATATAAAGAAGAATACCCCGGGCAATGTCGTGTGTGTTTGTTTTTGTATACAAATCTACAGTTTATTCCGAGCTTGATGAAATTTTGCACACTTGACTTTCGAAACAAGGGGGAAATCACTGTCTATACAAGATATCTAAAAACTACCCCCTTTGCCCATTCCCACCACTAAAAGCAGAATTTTGGTATTTCTTACTGAAATTGTTCCCACTTGACCTTCAAAGTAAGAGGAAAATGATTAGGTAGGGGTAGGGGTAGGGTTAATACATCATAATTTTTTTTACTTAAAACCGTACATGACCTCGGCCAACGTCGAGAGCTTGAGCTAGTTCAATATAAAAAAAGTTATTATTAATGAAAGAAATAAGATGTATTAATAGGAAAAACGACAACCAACCAATTACGGAAATTATAATAATGTATTATAAATACTATTATTATTAAATTATTCTTTTTTTATATATTTTTTTATTAATTTCTATATAATTTTGACATTTTAAGGTAAGGTATAAAAAATAGATATATATATATATATATATATTATATATAATTTTTTTCATAATCCTCCTCACTAGATCCTGTGCTGTGCGAACTAGGGGTTTCAGCGACTTCTATATTTCAACTTCAAGGTTACGAGCTAAAGTTTCTAAATAGGTACATAATATTATTACTTATGTTTAGTTATGGTTTACTATGAATATAATATAAAATTATGTGTGGTAAAGTTAATTCTTGTTTTGACATGTGAAAACATAACCTCAAAAACGAGGTTCGGAACTTTAGAAACACGGAAAAAATTTAATCGAATGGTTATGGTTGTATTTTTACACTTTGGAACACTGCAAAAACAATAGTTGCGAGATGCTAACATTTTATAATGTCTTCTAATTTTCTTAAGAATAAAAAACGTCTCGAATTTGGCATAAAAACTTCAGTATAGCATCTGTTAAAACCTTAGAGTAACTCTAATTGTTACTCTAAGGTTAAAACAGAAAACTTGACTTAACTATGGCGTCACGCCGGACCCACCATAGATGTGGAGCGTTTTCGAGGGCTTCTAAAAATTCAAATTTTGAATGTTTTTTTTTTTTACTGTGAAAAAGAGCTTACAAAAATACTTTTATTTAAGTTAGAAGGTCAGTACTGATTTAAAAAAATGAACTGGAGTTTATTATTCTGATTTTTTTTAATTTCATGTGACTAGCGGATTCTGAAAATTATTATAGACTGTCCATTTATTTTCATTTCCTGAGTTGTGGGGTTCTTTTTATTTATTACATTTGGATGTGTTAACCGATTCTGACTCCACGATAACTGATTATGTCACAAGTAGCCCGCTTTCTTAAATGAAGCAATTTTTGGGAATACATTTAAGGCGATTGACATTATCCGATTTTTGGATGTTTTGCGTACTGGTTTGGGAGAACTACTAACCAGGACAGAGGATCAAAAATTAGCACTGTACTGGTAAAACTAGTACGAGTCCAAAACTAGTCACCTTACATATGCGAGAATAACATAACGACATTGTAACTTTTTAACGACATTTAACTCTCGAGTTGAAGCAATACCGACATTTATATGGGCATTTCTAAAAATAAACAACCTTTAACCATTCACTATTTTGAAAGAGGAGGGGGCTAACCCCGCGTAGGCGTAATCTTGCGTAGGCAAAACCGCGCGAACACGATTGCGACGCGGTTTAAAGCGAAGAGATGCGAATCGACAACGCTGTCCTACGTGTTAACGAACCGCCCGATCTCGTTACTCCAGTCGCCGCCATTGTTTAAGGTTTTTTTTTAATTTGAAAACTCCTATGAAAAATACAAAATTTTCCTGAAATATATATCTCAAAGAAGTGGAACTAATATTATTATTCATAATATTTTCTTAGCTTTAATATAGGAAACTCAGTCAGTTTGTTGGGAAAACATTTTTCATAAGTCTTATTACAATCTCCCTCATTCACGCGCGTTTGTCTCGTTTATAAAGTGTATTGCAAGTGTTTTTTTTTAAATTATATTTTGTCGTTTCCTTTAATATTTTAGCGGCATTAAAAAAATCTCCATTAACTCGGCCCATTAAGACATTTCTACTTCAACCATGTTGAAAAATAACAAACACCGTCGCGTCGACTTCGCGCGAAAACATCAAATCAACTGATCGCGTTGCTGAAGTCCTGAGCTGTAACACGCTTTCAAGAAATTCCAATCATTTAAAATTTTCGCGTCATGTCGCACCGCGTCGTCGCCGCAGCGCAGTACGTAAGATGGAGCATAATTATTGGCCCGGTCTCTGTATGCCAGTTTATCAAAAAATTTAACCGTCATCTATATATATCATCTATATCAGCCATACCGATGATAGCTCCCTTCCTATAAATTGCCTCTTTCTCATAAACGAGGCATAATAATATAGCTCTCTATGTCAGGACCATTGATTGAGGTTTTGGGATTTCGCCGGTCATATCAAGGTTTTATTATTTTATATATACATTAAAAACAGCACCAGACGTTTAATCTATTAGGTATATGACCAACACAATATTATATCAGATCCGGGACGAGGTTTTTTGACGTATTACTAACATAGTTAACACTTTCGGGATGGGGATGGGGAAAAATTGGTTTTGTCCGTTTAAAAATTATTTAAATTCTAAAAATACATAGTATGTAATGTAATACTATACATTATGTATACCGTGACGCGTGATCAATGCGTATTTCAGAGAAAATATAAGTAACTGCCCCGATCAGCTATTACAGTGCACCGTTGCTAACACGCGGTCTAGGTTTGTTAGATATGTTTTTTTTCTCAGTTTTCACACACTTTTTAATTATTTATTTGCGCCCTTATATCTTCTGTGGCAAAAGGTGTATTCCAATTAAACAACATTCTCACTTCTTACTCTTAGTTATTTTTTTTTATTTTTTTTAATTTAATGTAAATCAAATTTAATAATGTTATTATTATCATTTTTTTAAAAAATGAATGTAAATTAATTTAATAATGTTATTATTAAGTTCTGCAAGCATTTTCAAGTATTGAATCGCATGCCTACAGGTGGTAGTCTACAGTATATTCCTAGATAGCCTTGTAAATAGACGGCAAATGATCGCCGCCGAATGGCCAGTCATTAGCAGGTAGCTCACTTTCATTGACACGAATTCCTATTAGGCTATTTGTTAGACAACGTTAGATGGCAGCACAATAACATTGTCCAGTCTTTGAAATAGGTACCTACTACGTAGTCGGTTTTGAAAATAAAACACTTATTATTGCTATTGAAATTACTTGAAAAGGCAAACAACCATGCAAGGAAGGTGTTGATCAAAAGAAAGGATCGATTGAATTGTTTCTATGCAAAATATAATCGTATTATATTGTGTTGTCTGCCGTACCTTTTTGGTTAGTTTTAATAATTTTCAAATCACCTTCAACCAATTCCAAACCCATCTATAACTCAACAATTGATTTCTGTTGCCAAACCAACTTTTGTTAGTGTTCGCCAGCCATTATTAGACAGGGATATCCGGAATATTCCTAGCATGGATGACGGAAAGCACATAAAAAATTTAGGTATTATTTAAAAGATCAGTTTACCTTTATTTATTAATATTTTGTGGGATTACTTGATATTGATTTATCAATATTGTTAAAACATATTTTTATTGTTGGTCCTTTTGTACTCACATTTTATTTTATTATAATTTTGTTTTCCTTTTTTTTACGCTGAAATACCATTATGGGTTTTATTACACCAATGAAACTTATATTCATTTATTTATTATATTATATATGCCCTACATGGGCTTTTACATATTTTGTTAGTTACAATAGTCACAAAGGTGCAAAACACATCACAGTAGGTACGTAGATAAAATAGATAGCTTTCATGAAATACAACAACTAAATATTTCATTTGTCTCACGAACAATTACAGGAGTAACTGTAACCATTTCAAATAATTAGCTACAGAGGCGAATATTCAAAACTTATCTCACATTCTCTGATACTTATACTGTAGAGATATATCTTAATGATTGTTGAGGATATACGAGTATGCAATAATCGTTTGATTGTATTTGTATTCCGAGCAGTTGAACATATCCACTATGTTTAAAAAAATATTACCTTCTGCATGAAGTCTAGGTACAAGCGAATTTTTGAATGACTCAGTCCTGAAATTATTGTTACAATTGAATAAAATTTTAGAACGAGTAGTTCTAGTTGGAATATTAAATTTAATTAAGCTGATTATATTAGGGATGTATATATAATACCATTAACAATTTTGAAAATAAAAGTTAGGTCAGAAACAACTATTCTATCTGAGAGTTTTAATAATTTTAGCTCTATTATTAAGTATTGGCATCTATTATATTCTATACATATAATGTTGACTGTCCTAAAACGGGAAATCGTCCTAGTTGGACAGCCAAAGCATTCTTTAAAATATTACACGTGTATATTTTGCACAAAATAAATAAATAAATATTATACAATGTAGAGGTGTCGTGACTTTTCTTCCGTTTTTCTGAAGCAAAAAGCCTTTAGTTGGTATTTTTGATTGTTCAGAAAAGGCTTTTAGTCAACCAGTGAAACGCATATATTTACAGGGACAATAATAGGTATCATACTTCTTATCATAGTTTCAAGGCGCAAATATTTATAAATTAGAACACTCCCGCAGGCGAAACTGATGTTGCTCATGGTGTAAATTAAATAATAAACTACCATCTGCAGGTATAGTTTAAATATCAAATACCATCTGCAGGTATAGTTTCAATGTTAAACTACCATCTTCAGGTATAATTTAAATATCAAATACCATCTGCAGGTATAGTTTAAATATCAAATACCATCTGCAGGTATAGTTTAAATGTTAAACTACCATCTGCAGGTATAGTTTAAATATCAAATACCATCTGCAGGTATAGGTTAAATATTAAACTACCATCAGCAGGTATGGTTTGGTGATTACAAAATCCTATAAAAAATACCAACCTAATTAGTAAAAAATATTATCAAAGGATGAAAACATTTTTAACCTCGTCAAATACCTGTTTGCCATGATGTCCAACCCAGTGCACTTGCTTATTCGCAGAATCTAATATAACGTGGGCGAAATGGTTTTGCAACAAGATTAGTTTCGCAGGTATTACAAAACAACTCAACGATAACATATTGATATAACCATTTGTGATTTCCCCTCTCTTCAAATTTTGCTCATTCTTGTCTATGTAATCGTGAAACTATGAACAGATTGAATAGTGTCTAGATAATGCTTGCATTTTGTATTAGTGATTCATTGGCTGATAATATTCCTTGTCTGCAAAGTAACATTACCATACAAAACACGAAAACGTTTTGTATTTACAAATTTATTGCTTTTAGAATTTCTTTAATAAATGTATAATTATTTTGTGGCGTCATTGTCAATAAAATTAATAAGAAATTGATGAGGGAAAATTTGCTTCCGAAACATGTTTATAATTATGGTATATTATTACTCCAAGATAATTATATATTAAACACTAGTGTAAACAAGGAAGTTCGTGTTAATATATTTTGTATAAACCACTATTAATTTTTTTTGTTGTAAATAATTAAATTAGTTTATACAAAATAACTCTAACTGATTTAAGTAAAAATGATGGCACAAAGTAATTTAACCTTAATTGAACAAGTTATTACTTTTATTTTTAACCCTTTGATTCTAGTCGTTCCGTATCAGGAACCAAATGACGGTCCTTATAATACCCGTTCTATCTTAATTTAATTTAAAGTCCACCATAATGATATGATATTTACTATATTTTTTGATGAAAAAAATGTCATTAGCTTTAGGTGAGTATTTTGGACTCAAATCCAAAATTAAGTTTTGTATGAAACAGGCAGGGCAGCCGTTCCTCTGAAGGTCAGACATGTGTTTTAGAAAGAGAGAACTCCAGATCTCACTTTACATCACATTCTGATAGTAGAATCGAAAGTGAATCATATTATTTTATCTTGAATACATTTTACTACGTACTGTATAATCAAATAGATTTCATTTATTAATATGTCAGTCACTGTTACAAACAATTATATTAACAGTTTCCAATTTCCATAACAACGGGTTTCCAACAAAAAAAGTACGTAGCTAATACTAGGTATATTATACATTATTCACATCACTGGTAAGCGAAACATTATATGTCATTTAACAACAGGTTTCCGGAAATTATAACTATTGAACAATTTCGAACAAAAGATTTGTAGAAACCCTCGTTCGTTTTAAAACTACCTCTTGTCTAGAAGATGTTTTTGAATTATTGATAGTTAACAGTCACAATCTTGAGTTTGACGTATATTTCGAGTCATGTTCCAATACGTTAAGGGTATTTATTTAAGATTTTTTGAGTTATGATTAAATTATAAATATGTAACATAATAATTATTTTCTCCTTTATACATAGAGCATTTGCCACATGATCGAAATAATGGCTTTGTTATTGGAAAAATATTTGTTGGAAACCCGTTTTTACGCAAATCAGATGACACCACTATTATATATCTATATATTACATATATGTTTTTTTTGACAGTTTGAAAATACATATTTATATGATAGTTTGAAAATGACCTTTAAACAGCTTTCACAATAATAAAAACTAAAATACTTGCAGTAATTAATAATAACATTATTATATTTGTATTACATTACATTTCTAAAAAATTAAATCGAGTTCTACGAATTAAACACAAACACAATTATAGCGACTATTATTTCAACGATCATTTGACACAGTATCGTAAACAAATATGTTTCCATGTACATAATGACAGACATCGGATAGTATTATAATAATATGACGGTGTCCTCGAGTTGTTCTCAATCCCTCGGTTGTGTATCTGTTATTTCTCGAGTAGCTAACCTGACAACTTGGTAAGTTATATATCTCGTTTTATTTTTATCTAAACTATGCAGGACCTTTGTCCATAAAGATATGCGAAGGTATTTTACAATAACAAAAACACGACAAATTAGGCGTGGATAGAGCAAATCTATCTACCTGGTAACTTATGCAAAAAAAATAATAACACGACAAAAATACGTAATATTTATTCTATCGAAGGAACAAGAATATCTCTGTGTTAAATAATAATATTATAATAAACCACAATGATTTTTTTTTAAATTAAATTAACACGGAAGTAAATAGTAAATACGTACCAAACTTCACAAGAATTTCAACTTGTTCAAAATTATTTGTCAAAAGTGGCATGTTCAGTGCCTACCTATTTTTAATCTGGCTAAACACATTCATCGGCCCTTGAAATAAAAAAAAAAAATAAAAACATTACAATAATTTGACTATAGGTGAGTTCCAATTTCATATTAGGTGGGTACATAGGTACTAGTAAAAGTGACACCTTTAAAAAATATTAATGTTTGGTTTAATTTAGTGAATACCTGCAAAAATAATAATTAAACAGCAATAAGCGTAGTGCGTGTTTTTATGGTTTGAGAAATTACTCCTTATCCTAGACCCGATAGACACTGCAGTTATAGGAACGTGAAGTACAGGAGCTACCAATAAATACGTCTCTTGTCTCATCAACCCTTTACAACCAGCAGCCTAATGGCGTTTCCACGCGGAGCCAGTATTTAGTCGAGTAGCTAGCGGTAGCTAAAGCACTGTCCTGCCAGTGCTGTCCAAACGTGCATTTTAGGAAGGTGATGCCCCCACCTACTACAAGGAGGCGCACGTCAGTTGCCGACTCGCCGCCGCACCGTAGATACTAGTGAACTCGAATGAGATAGTAAATTAGTGAGTGTCCATACGCGGCCAGTGGACAGCAGCTGCCCACATCTACACTGCAAGGGTGCGCGCGCAGGCGGTGGTGGGGGCTACTCGCCCACAAAAAATAATAATTTCTATTCCAGTCAACTAAATTGCTACTACTACTTACCAATAAAGCGTTTTGTTCACACGTAGCCAGTGACTACAAATTCTACTAGCTACTCGAGTAAATACTGTCTCCGTCTGGACACCCCAAAATGAGCCAGTCAACTAGCATGGATTAGTCATATATGCCGAACAAAAGAGGACAATTTGATTTGAAGTTGTGCAGAAAACATCCAACGAACAAATTGCCAAAATCGACTTTGTCATGTTTTCCTACAGATAACGATATTATAAACACGAGAACTTTATATGCTAAAAACAACCAAGTTCCAAATGCAACAACAATATACAAAAACTGATAATCACTCCACAAATGCCGTAATATGCTTTTGTATTTTCAAACGCCTTTTCCTCAGCTTCATCTTTTTGGGGTTGGATGATTTTTGCATAACTACGTCCGATTATTTAGGCTATGTTATAGCACGACAGCTGTTTTGACGAAGTTTTTAAATAATTTCTATATTGTTTCTCACGAAATAAAATTATGTTTTGAACAAACAATATGTTCTTCTAAACGCTGAATTATGAACATATGTCAGATGTTTAAAACAATTGGATAATAAAATATTTACAGGGCCTCTAACAATAGTTTAAGTTCGATTATACAAATTAATGCTAAATGTAGGATCAATATAAAAAATATTCATTATTCCAACATCAACGATGTCTAAACGCTTTGTCATCCAGATTATTAAAAAGCCACAAAAACATTCCTTAAATAAATAAAATAGTTTTTTTTTATATTATGAAAATTGTCTTGGCCTCTCAGTGGCAAGCGAATATGCACCGCAATATGTTCGAATAAAACACACTGAAAGTATCAATAATAGAGCTGCTTGAATTATTATGGTAATTGTTTTTGTGTGTTTAATTTGTAGCACTCAATTTAATTTTAAAAAATTATGTTATTAATAAGTTCTGCAAGCATTTTTAGTTTTTATTATTGTGACAGCTGTTCCGGCTTTCAAGGCCATTTTCAAACTGCCGTTTAAAAATTCATCAATTTTCAAACTGCCGTTTGAAACTGGCGATCATGGCCATTTTCAAACAGGCAGTTTCAAAATTGCCTTGAACGCCGAAACAGCTGTCACAATAATAAAAACTAAAAATGCTTGCAGAACTTAATAATAACATTATTAAATTTGATTTACATTAAATTTAAAAAAAAAAAAATGTTTGAATTATACCGAGTTGGTTCGGGAGTGTACGAAGCCACGCTATTGGCAGCAGAACTTCAAGCAGACCAAGGATTGCAGATAAAAGCTATGGATCATCGAAAGTAGAAAGGCATCATTGATGAGACTAAATGTCTATAAGAGCTGTATGACCATCGAAAAGTATATTTATGAATGCAGTAGTGTAAGGAGTGCCGATGTAAGAGCGAAACGTACATACACAGATATAGGTTTAATGTGATTGGTCCAAGATTATTTCAAAACTAGTATTGATCGATTGTACTGACCAGTAGGTGACGCCTCCGGCCACCATGGCCACCCTGGGCCCCGTGAGACTGATGAGCGACGGAGCCAGCCAGTTGAAGACGGCCAGGGTGGCGTAGATGATGGCCAGCGAGGTGTAGCCATCGCCCTGGAAGCTGGGGTCGTCGGCGGTTATGCTGTCCAATATGGTTTTCTGCAGACAAAAAACAGTGGATTGAATACACGATAGCTCATGGAAAATGTAGCACTTGATCATCGGCAAACAAAATTGAGATTAATATTAGTTTTGCGTAGCATCATTTTTTTTTCATTTCTATGGAGATATTTTGCCGGCATTGATTTGTTGACTATAGTATTGTTGATTATATCGGTTACTTAGTATATCATCCAAATATATGTATCTACTTTATTTTTCGACACATTTAAGAAACTATTCTATGTACTATAGTTACACCGTTGACATATCCGCTGTAACCTCTCCCTCTTTTTCATAAACAACGCATATATTACTCACATATAGACGCATGTATGCGTTACCTATATATGAGAACATACGAGTATATATATTATCCATTCTTATATCCATCCTTGTTCTTAACAGGAATGGTTGATTTCAACACCTTATAAGCCCGCTGGAAAACATTTTCAGGTAAACGTCTTTTTAAAGGTAAGTAATCCACCTATGTTGAATACGTTCCTAACACGTATATTCGTGGGAGAACCCATGCACTCTTTTATGCTCCGAAAGCGAGAACTTATGTTAATCAACTGTTCAACAATGCTAAATTGACCGTTGATATTTTAAATATAACTTCCAGACAGTTTTGAGACTTTCTTTTGAACATGTCGCAAAAAATTATAAAACTGCCTTCATGACTCTTTACACTTTTGCTATAAACCTTTCACTTCTTGCATGTTTTATACGGATTATCATCTACAGTATTGAAGAAGATAATATTAACACATCCCAAATGAACCACGAAACCGAAAAAATAACAGAAATTAAAAAGATTTCAGTCGCATCTGGGACGCGAACCCAGAACCTCTACCTATCCGGGGTAACCGCTTAACCAACTTAGCTAATGAGACCAGTAAAATTTACGCCATTTACACCGATATCATACTTCATGTTCAAGATTTATTAATATTATCCTCAATTTTTATAAATCCCATATTATCGGCTGCTGTCCTTATGATGATTGCAAAGTTTCATCCAGAACTCAATTGCAATCGGAACAGAGTCTCGGATATACCTACCCGATTTTTATTTATATGAGACATCTATTGACTTATTGTATAAGTCTGGAAAGAAATATTCAATTTATTTTTTTATAACTTATTGAAGTTTGTAAACCTCATTGTAATATTTGAATCATCGAAGAAGATAATATTAACACATTTTATAAACTTTCTGCAAATTGGAAAAAATATAAAATAAAGTAGAAGACAGAAAGGATAAAAAGACATGCATAAGGATTAGATCATAAAAACTTACATAACTTTTTTTTTCTTTTATATATGTGCATGCGTGCACACATGTGCACATAGGTGCATACATTCATATACACGTAAACACACGCACATATATATATATATATACATATATGTACGCATATATACACATATGTACATATGCACATACACACACATGCACATACACATATATCCCCACACACCTAAACAATATATACACCTCTATCTGAATAAAAACATATCTATTTAGAAAGGACTACAAACTGTAAAACGTCCTCGAGGTGGCTTTAGTCAAACGGCGCTCAGAAAAATTTACCATTTATTATCGATTCAGCAACGCAAAATGTTGCATTTTTATATTCGACCGTATTTTGCTTCTTTATAAGAGTCAAATGCCGCATAATCTTTAACCACGCAATACTCCTAAGTGATCAGCTCAGGTATGGGGTCTCCATCGAAACCCGAGTAAAGTTAGCCTCTCAGAAGCTGGGCGTATTGTACAAAGCCCGCAGATACTTTAATAGTACACAACTGCTGACCCTGTACAAATCGCAAGTGCGCCCCATTGTAGAATTTGGCAGCCACCTCTGGTCGGGAGTCCCAAAATATCTGAAAAAAAACCTTGACTCTGTGCAGAAACGGGCGGTCCGTTTGATAGATTCGCATATCTTAACAAATGGGTTGCAATCTTTGGAGCACAGACGTCGGGTGGGAATGCTGTCCTTGTTCTACCGGTATTTTAATGGAAGATGCTCCGAGGAACTGGCGTCATTGATCCCTTCGGCACCGGTGCATAGTCGGGAAACACGCCAAACGCGCGCCCAGCATTTGCACATGGTTGACATTTGTCACATGAGAACGGGTCGCTTCTACGATTCGTTCTTGTGTTCAACAGCTCGGCTGTGGAAGGATCTGCCGACCTCTGTGTTTCCTCCATCCTATAACATGGGTCTCTTCAAGACCCAAGTTCACTCCTTCCTATCCTCTAAAAGATCCTCCACACAGCATCCCCTAAGATGATATAGGCCTTGAGGGAAATTGTTTCCTCCTTGGTCTCCTGTGTGGAGTTACTGTAAAAAAAAAAAAAAAACTCCACAATCACCCAATCTACAATCTAAAGATCTAAGAGAATTTAATATAAACAGTCATCTGGGCAAGAAAAACTACCGGCTACTAATCAGTGGCGTTCATTGCTTTATTACCAAAGGTAAGCTGCAGTCTTTCAATTGCTTAAAATTGAAAATGTTGATGGCCTTGAAAATTATTGTATGAAACATATTTATAGGTCGATATAGGGTTCATTCTTGGGTGACTAGCGCGCAGTGGCGTGCATTACTCCTTGACAGAGGGTAGGCTGTAGCTTTTTAGGTCTTGATTATTATTATTAATCACCCCATTACGTGTGAATGATAGGATGCTCAAGACAAATAGCAACTAAAAATTAGAAATTTGCTAAGCAAAAGCAATTTCTTACGGTAGTACCGTCATGAAATAAGAATTTTCTGAAATTTCTGGAAATTTTTTCAGATATCTGGAGAAAGAAAGGTAGGCAGGCAGAGTGGAAAATACTTTCAGTATCGCCCTGGTGAAAGACCACCATTCAAAATTGAAACTTTGCATGAAATGGCTTTTAGCCGTGTTTAGTGACCAGATCGTAATAGCCAGGTATTTCCTCACCTTCTTCTTCCCCTCCCCAATACCTTCAGCCTCACAACACTCCCCAATTGGGGATGCCATAGTCTCACTGGCTCCAGACGGTTCGGAGCAGTTGGGACTCTTGTGCGGTATTAACATGAAAATAAAAATAAAACAATTTTCAGCCTTTAAGGGCTGCACGCCATTGCTAGCGCGATGTATTACATTTTATATAGCTAAAAAATACCATCTTTAGGAAGATACTAGTTTTATTATGCATGAACCAGGGCAGATTGCAACAAAAAGTAGAAATTTCTTAGGTAGAAACATTTCATTAGAGTAGAACGATTGTGACATAAAAAACTCCTCAAATTTGTGGAAAAATTACACTTTTATGAGAAATTACCGCCCGCCACTGTTATCAATACTTAATATTACGAACACGTAAGCAAATTAACTGTTATTATTCACCGTTCCACGTTACCGTGAACAGAATATCTTCCTGACAATGTCAACAACAACTTATTGCAATAATTGATTGGAACACAACGCTCAAATTAAAATAGCTCAGAGCATAAAAGTTTTGTAAAACAGCAAATAACACCACCATACGGCAAAAGATTATCGGCAGCTGGCGTCGGGTCATCTGATTAAGGTATACACGAATTTCCTAAATAATCTTCTAGCACATACTGTACCTAGTTACAAAAATACTTTTACAACATGTAGCCAATGCCATATGTACAACAAGCACGTAAAATATGTGCAATAAATCATAGCATAATATAATTATTACATACTAACTGATGTGTACCCGGCCTTGCTCGGGTTCATATAATGTTATAATGTTGTGAATTCTTGCTTGTCATTAGGGTGCCATAATCGATTTGACAGTGAAAGTAACTATCTCCGAATAAAGAAACATTCATTTGAATATTTTATTTCATTCCAAACGTTTATTTTTTCAAAACATCTAAATAATAGAGTTCTTATGTAGGTACATACTTGTGTTTTACATTTTGAAAATACTCCACCCAAAAAAACCTTCTTCTTTTGGATATGCAATCTGTGGCTAACCAAAGTGTTACATCTATGAGCGAACCTAAATAAAACATGGTGGGTTCAATGTTTTTCATAATAATTTTAAAACGTTATAGCAACAGTTTTTCATATTGAATTTCATTCAAACTTTTTAAACCTTCCCGGCAGTAATAAGAACAAACTGTGCTATTTTCAGCGAAACCAGTCCAGTGATTTTCGAGAACATCGAGGACAAAGAAACAAACAAACTTACATTGATTTTTATATATATAGATTAGGAATTTCATAACATAATGACGGGCCGCCTGATTTTTTTACGAAAGATGACAAATGGTGTTTAATCTAGTTCAATTTATCATAAATGTGTATATGGTAAATAGGGCCGTACATAAATGGTTACAGTACAGCACAAGTTGTTTGGGAATAATAAAATAACAAGTGAACATTCAACTTTCATATTACCCATTAAGACCCAAGAACAAGCTATCATTGTACATTTAACGTTAATAATAATAATTCTAAAACACATTTTGCCGAGCGAAAGTTCATTTTTAAAGACATTTAAAAAAAGGTTTCCAGAAATTCTTATTTGTAACTTAAATTCTGATTTCCGGGAACCCGCTGAATGACAGCACTACATTTTAGTACCAATAAACATCATGATCATTAATTATTAGTTGTTTTTGTTTTTAATTGATAGATTTTTTTTAAAATTTAATATAAATCAAATTTAATGGTGTTATTATTAAGTTCTGCAAGGATTTCAGTTTTTTTTATTTATTATTATGATGATTGCTGTTTCGGCGTTCAAAGCCATTTTCAAACTGTGGTTAGGCAACGTTGAGACGACTTATTTATATGATTCTTCCCCCCCCCCCCAATTAAAAAATGTATGGTGCCTAAAATTATTAAACTAGATTTACATTAAATTTTTAAAAATATCATTAATAATAAATAGTAAGTATATGTATATAAAATTAAATTAATGATAAAAACTTTGTGTACACCACTGTTTAATATATAAATATCAACATGTTTCGAAAGCGAAGTTTCTCTCTTCAGGATACACAGTATAGTAAAAAAAAACATATTTGCATAAATTTCATAGAGCTAAATATTTCTATTGTTAAAAATAAATTCGAATTTCACATACGAGTATATCGAAGGGATGCTTATACAAATAGTGGTGTACACAAAGTAGTGCCGTGAAGGTTTAGAGAGTAGTTTGAATGAAATCCAGTATGTAAAACTGTTCCTATAACGTTTTAAAATTAGTATGAAAAACATTAAACCAGCCATGTTTTATTTAGGTTAGCCCATAGATATAACACTCTGGTCACCCACAGATTGCATATTCAAAAGAAGAAGGTTTTTTTGGGTAGAATATTTTCAAAATGGAAAACACGAGTAGGGTACCTACTTAGGAACTTTATGATTTAGATATATTTTGAAAAAATAAACGTTTGGAATGAAATAAAATATTCAAATGAATGTTTCTTTATTCGGAGATAGTTACTTTCGCTGTCAAATCGCAAAAATTTCGATTATGACAAAATGATTCCATGACAATTCGGCGCGCGTATGAATCGACACACTTGTTAGAACTGATATAAAATCATTAAAAGAACAAAACAAAAAACTAGCATGAAAACCTAACTTAACCTAACCTAATAAAACACATACATTTTTTTGTTATTTAAAGTGTGCCGATTCATACGTGTGTTGAATTATCCGGTCACCGATATAACTATTTTGACGTTTATTTTCCACCATACAGAATCAAACAAAACGTCGCTTGAAATGCCAATAGACGTTGTGTTTAGTGACCAGATCTGAAAAAATTTAAAAAAAAAGAAAGCTATCTAAGCAGTTTGAACAACTATCAATACTTAAACTGATCATATTAATCGATGGTCTCAGTTACAAAGGATTATGCGATAATAGCGTGGAAACTGTCCGGAGCCAGTGGTACTATGGCATCCCCAATTGGGGTATATTATGAGGCTAAGTGAAGGGGAAAATGGAGTGAGGAAGGCAAGGAGATGGGGTAGAGGAAGGTTTGGAAGTACCTAACTCTTCTGATCTAGTCACCAAACACGGCTAAAGCCATTTATGATACCGAATGGTAGTCTTTCACAGACACTCCCTTCAGCCATCCGCAATAGGGTATTTTAACAGATTTTTTTTTCGGGAAAAAATCGCGACAAATTTAGTTTTCATCATATTTCTATATTTATGAATAAATTTTCCATAACGATTTAAAATGTGCCATTTTTGTTTTTCCGTCAAAACGGCATGTTTTTTTTGTTCGTGAATATGGCGTTGTTGACGTCACATCGGCCAACGTCGGTGACAGCCGTCTTACCAGCAAGTAGCGTTTTCGACGTCATAATGACGTTGTAGCCTGTTCGAACCGCTAAGTAATGTGCGGCTTTAGATCGTTTTTAAAAGCAATAATTACGAATGAAAATAGAATAAGAATCGGAAAAAAAATTAATCTTCCGCAATTTTTTAACGGTATTCGTAGATTGTGAAAATATCTCACGGGGATAGCAAAAAAGTTGCATTAAATAAATAGCAAGTAAATCGATAAAAAGAAATCATTTCACTTCTAACACTTAATCAATCAGTCTTAGAAATAAATATAAATGCCACAGATCTTAGCCAATATTTGCTCACTCCGCTCTTTATTTTAGCAAACACTTTCTCCTTATCTTAAAGTGTTTTTACTTCTCTCAAAGTGATTTACTTGCCTTCATCAAATATCAGTAATGTATCAAATCTACGGTAGCGATTCGATATCGTGATAATACTGAATAGCTGTGATTTGAATGCATTTTTTTTATCTAGTTCAAAGATGATTTCTTTTTATAAATTTTACATCTAATAATCTAACCACTTATACACTTTATTTTGTAAAAACCGAGATAATATTATTGTTAAAAAAAAAATTACATCGTATATTGTTTCAACTTAATATTTTTTTAAGTGTGATTTAGATGTAATTCCGTCATGAATGAATCAGTTTAAAAAACAGTGGCGTTTCACGGCCTATCTCATTGGGAGTTCAATCGGAGATTAAAATATATAAATCCTATGTTGGTATTTTTTGTAATTATTCATATTTTCCCTAGACCTAAATGAATTTGATTATATCACTGCACCAGAGATTAGCGACCTAGTAACAAGATACTATTTGACGATTAATTGATATATTATTTATATAAATATTTGCTATGGCCTATATTTCATAATTTAAAACAAAAACAAAAAAATATACATATATATGCTTATAATCCGTACTTGATATTTGCTATACCTTTCGATATAAAAAAGATCATTCGGTTTGGCCGTGAATTTTGGCCTTAAATCCAAAATTCAGTTTCGTATGAAACAGGCCGCGCAGCCGTTCCTCTTAAAGCGTATGTGTCTAATGAATATAATGTCGAAAGTAATAAAAAAAATGTTTTAAATACGAAATCACAGTTTAAGCAAGAAACTGAAGAATTTTGAATATAAAAAGATAACATATTCAGGAATTAACTAATTTTAATAACACCTAAAACACAACGATCACAGAAAAAATATATTGATTTTTTCAAAATACTATTCCGTACAAATTTGATGTTAGCATATTTCATAGTCACGCGCACCAGGGCAACTAACAGATTTCTAAACGTTTGCACGCTTTCTCATGAGCATGGGATTGTATGAAGTATTTCTTAGAACAGAAAGTCCCATAGACGCTGAATTTAAAACGCACGTATGGGATTCATTTAGGACTCGCTCTTGAACAGTATTAATACAGACGGGTAAATTTTTTAGCAAGAAATTTGGATAGCGTGCTGCTTTAAAGTGTGGTAAAATTAGAATACAAGTTTCCCTTATTATATTATCTATTTTATGAGAGCTCACTGCATAAACCCGCTTCAGAGAAAACCGCCACCGTTCCAAATTGACATATTAGTTTAATATCAAGAAGGACAAGAAGTGTAATGCAAAACAATTTGAAAGAAAAATTATTTCGCCAGTTGACATAAGACCCGTCGGCTCCTAGACCCCAGACAGGTCAATTAAATTGACAAACTGTTGCAGAAAGAATTATTTCAATATTTGAAAATGTTTGATCAATTTCACTAGAAGTGAAGAAAAAATGAGTTTACTATGGGCACACGGACGCGCCCACAAAACAGTTCCATCAGTTTCTACTGAAGAATAAATAGACTTGCCCTAAGTACTATTACGACAGTTGGAGGCAAAGATCACGTGACACCCATTTTGACACCAGCCTAGTTCAATGCCGTCCACATTTGTTTCGCGTAATTTTGACTGCGATAAGCAAATTATACAACATTTCTAACACGGGTCAAACTATATACTCCAACAAAATATTCGGTTTTTGTAAATAAGTCCAAACTTTTTTATTAATTTGCTACTTTCCTTAAATTGGTGGGGCACCTAGCTCGCCGTTCACACCTCTTATTTTGGTTTCTTCCCCTTGCGTGTTAGGACATATCTAGGTATAATTTGCTCTGTGGGTTAATCACTTATAAATACAGTGTATAAACACACAGAATGTTGGCATGTCTTAATGAAATTTTGCCCACTTGACGTTCAAAGTAAGACGAAAATTACTGGGTAGGTGTAGGTGTAGGGTTAATATAGCATTAAAAATTTACTCCAAAATGGACATGACTCCGGACAACGCCGAGTACTTCAGCTAGTTTCTGATAAAAATATGTTTTTCCATGAATTTGGTAAATAACTAATACGCTCATTTTTTTCAGTTGGCCACAACAATCGGTGGAAGTATTCAATGGACAATTCATATCACATACCTACCCGAAGTTGAAAAAACTATACACAGACTGCATTTGGTCCAGTGGCGTGCATAAAGTTTTTAATCTGAGCAGGCAGTAGGAATAACATGGAATTAATATATATTTTTTTAAACTTACCACAAACGTGATAAGTTTTCGCTAAGAATGCTGCTAACTTTAGCCGATGTTGGTTGGAATTACCTGCCATAACAAATATTTAAATAACCGCTTGATTTATGCATATTACAAGTAATTTAATGGATATATAAAATATCCATATTTTTTTCGATCACACAATTGCATGCAAAAAAGCCAGAATAATATGATATTGGTAAAGTTGTACTAATTAATAGAGGTACCAACAGATGGCACTGCTTGCTACATTTATGATTTGTACCGAAAGGCACGGTCTTTCTCGACACTAACACAAACGAGTCTTCCCTTGAATGCGCACTGCGCACACACGTACATTTTTGTGTAGAATGCAGTCAACATTTGAATGTGACATGCGCGTCATATTTAAAACTAAGTTCCTGCTTTTGACAGGTATAGTATAGCAGCGATTCATAGCTGGAACTTCGCGAGTATTTTATAAAATGTAGATTGATTTCTTGCAATAATAGGCTGTGCTTCTTTTTATATGAATACCACACAAGAGTCCCAACTGGTCCCAACCGTCTGGAGCCAGTGAGACTATGGCATCCCCAATTGGGGAATGTTGTGGGGCTGAAGGTATTGTGGAGGGAAAGGAGAAGGGGAAGAGGAAGGTGGGGTATTACCTAGCTATTCAGGTCTGGTCACCAAACACGGCTAAGGGCCATTTCAAGCAACGTTTCAATTCCGAATGTTGGTCTTTCACCAGGGCGATACTAAGAGTATCTTCCACTCTGGAACGTGCGCACGCCGGGATTTGAACCCGCGACCTTCGGATTCGTAGTCGAGAGCCTTACCCCTCTACCATGGATGCCGTCGTAGGCTTATATCCTATATAGAATTTACGACTCTACTTTGGTCATATGGCAATTCATGCAACTGCTATCTTTAATATATTTTACCAGACGATTATTTTTATTCTTTATTTGAATAGGGTAAGTAATATTTTTTGATTCTGTAGAAAAAACCAATTTTCACCTTGACAAGTTATGTTACATCCCGTGTTTTTCACGGGTAACAACTAATTAATAAATAAGGTCATTGGAAATTCATATATCGCTTTTTTATTCTAAAAAATAACACTGCTATCAAAATGTTATATCAATTTTATCAACGTCCGGGCGTACAAAAATGAACAACCAACAATTATATAAAAGTAAAAACCCGTTTTTCACCAAACATTCGAACAGGTTACTGAACCTTATCAACTACTTTCGATTAACATTTAAAATCGGGCAATTGACGCAATTGTTTTAACCTGGGCTTGTCGAAACAGTCAGCACAATCAATTACTGAACATCGTCAGATTTACAAAATAACCAATACAAAAACAGGTTTGTCGACATTTTCAGGTTGTTTTCCAGAGGCGTGTACTGTTTACTGTGTACTATAGAGATGAGTAAAATAACGTGAAACCCCTTTTTCTCGTAACCGTTTATGTTTTGAAACGGTTGTAACAGTATTGGGGAATTTGGGATAACAGTGTAAAAAAAAACGTGTAACTGTTTACTTACTTGTCAATGCATATTTTTAACATTTTTTTATTAATCAATTTCTGTAATATATTAGTGTACAACTATTTTATCGACTGTTAAAAATAAATGAATAAATTACAATAAACCCGCGCGAAATATGATTTCAGATTTTCACGTCCAAAAGTATTTTCAGGATTACTTTTTGGGATATTATGTCGTGTTGCATACCCGTCGTTTACCGTAGTTACAAAACGCATTCACCGCAACCGATTTTTTTCCAAATTAATACGTTCTTTTTAAACAGTTTCTAGTAACCGTTTATTTTATAAAACCGAAAAGGTTACAGTTATTTAAAAAAAATAATCTGAAATGCCCACCTTTACTATACTACCAGTTCACTAAAAACACAAAGACTGTTTGTACCCGTAACAGCTGTTTTAAGATAGTAGAAATATTATTCTTACCAACATCATGACGAGCTCAGCAGCACTGCGGTAGGAGCTTTGCTCTAGACTCAGAAATCGGGGGTATAAAACCCGGCAAATGGTATATAAATATTATTCATACCAACATCATGACGAGCTCAGCAGCACTGCGGTAGGAGCTTTGCTCTAGACTCAGAAATCGGGGGTACAAAACCCGGCAAATGGTATATAAATATTATTCTTACCAACATCATGACGAGCTCAGCAGCACTGCGGTAGGAGCTTTGCTCTAGACTCAGAAATCGGAGGTACAAAACCCGGCAAATGGTATATAAATATTATTCTTACCAACATCATGACGAGCTCAGCAGCACTGCGGTAGGAGCTTTGCTCTAGACTCAGAAATCGGGGGTACAAAACCCGGCAAAGGGTAAATAAATAAAGATGTTTTTTTAAATTTCTGTGTTTTTCGGCATTTACAAATTAGAACATATATATATTTTCTATACTCCTGGTGAGAATTTACCGTTAACAATCGAAAAATTTATGAAAACAGAATTCTTACATTTACAAACCGACGAATTAATTCAAATAAAATTGTAACCATAATGACTTGTTTAACTCAACTTATAATACGGGGCATAAAACTAAAACAAAATACACAAAGTAAATTACTCAAACTTCCTCCCCATCACCTCTCATCCTCCCTTCTCATTTAATGTTACAATTTATTTTTATAATTTAGGTACTACCTATCACCAGCAGAGAATTTGTAATTGGTATACGTAGTTTTCTACATTTCCATTTTTATTATTACCGATGTGTGGTGTGGGGCCTGAAAATTTCGCGTTATTTTTGGTGAAATTAGCACTAGTTTCGGAGAAAAAAATCGATGGCATTTTCCAAAAAAGGTGTTCATTTACAAGTATTTTTTTTATTATTTTAATTTAAAAAAAAAACTATATACATATATATATTTTTTTAAACCGAAATAAGAATGACAGTGCTCGGTGCTTTCGACATAAAAAGCTGTGTTCCAATTTATGTCTATTGAAGCTTCTCAAAACCATAGATAAATAAATATTTAGAACGTATAATATTACTTTCTTATTTTAAAATACCAGAACATCGCGTGTAAGATACGAAAATTTACGTTATTTGCCCAAAAATTGAGAATTTCGGATTATTCATATAAAAATGGCAAAATTTTCGTTTTTCGCGTTAAAATGACGAAATTCGCGTAAAATATCTCTACCGACGTATAATTTAACCCTTTAGTACCGTATGTATATTTGAAAATATAGAACCCTCCATATAGAACGAATAAAATTTGGTGGCTTTTCGTTTTCCAATTGCAGGCATTATTACTAGCTTTGCGTTCTATTTTTTTCATTGGAGTTTGGCTACTCGTTCAGGCGAGAGCCATGTTTATATTGAAAGGTGATTTGTGTGTCTCGACATCCGCATCATTTAAGTTTTTTTTTAATATTATTTTCGAGTGTATTATTTTATTGTTTAATTTTTTTGTAATTTTGTTTTTTTTTGTACAGGTTCAATGCATGGTTTGTCATTTTAAGTGATGACCTTAAAATGCCCTTAGAGACCCAATGTTCTATCAAATGAAAATATCAATAACTTTAAAGCATTGAAAAAAAATTACAAATATGATTCATTTGTGTCAGTTTATTTCAGGCCTGAAAGGGTTGATTTGATGTTTAGCTGTTAATTTTCTCAAAAAATAATAAATAAATGTTTTAGCTATATTAGTTACTAGATATGAATAGCCCGCTACCTTCACTGGTCATTCAATTTATATAACAAAGGATTTCCATACAAAAAACTTCCAATACATAATTACTGCAGTTAAAAATATATCCTTTCAATGTTTCAAAACAGAGTAAATAATACATAGAGATGCCCTAACACGCAAGGGGATGAAACCAAAATAAGAGGGTGGTGCGATAGGCGTACCGCCAATTTAAGTAAAACATCAACAAAGTAAAAACGTTCGGCTTGTTTACAAAAACCAAAAATTTTGTTAGAGTATTTAGTTGAACCCTTTTTATAAATGTTTTGTAATTTGCTTGCCGCTGTCAAAATCACACGAAACAAACGCGGACGGCAGTGAACCAAAGCTGGTGCCAAAATGGGTGTCACGTGACCTTTGGCTCCAGCCGTCGAAGTTAAGTCTATTAATTCTGACGTCAGTGATTTCAAAGATTGATTGTTGAGAGGCGAAAGTGAAAACATTTAACAACAGATTTCCGGAAATTTTTCATTTTGACCAAAGATTATCCGGAAACCCGCTGGACCTCTACCGCTAACTTAATTCCCGCCATCTCACAATATACGAGTATATTACAGTCCCACTGGATTCAGGCAATGGAACTATTTTGTGGCGTCACAACAAAACAAAAAGCATTTAGTGTTAAATTATACGATTCATTATCGACGGACGTTTAAAATTTAATAACAAGGTGTCCCTGAAAAGCGTGGCATAATATTATTCGGTATTATTTGGCGAGGAACCGAGCGCGAGTTCACATTTTTTTAATATAAAAAATGGTACCCACTTTAAACCTTTACAAAAACAACAGCTTTCGTCTTCGGCGGGTTTCGATTTGCGTAATGGTGTTTTTATGCGTCGTTAAACTGCTTTAATGTTCGCATATTGTACCAAACCCGTTTTAAATCTCATTTAAAAATAGATGTTTGTGGCCAATTAAAAAAGAAAAGAGCTACAGACAAATTTCTTAAAAATTCAAGCCTACATTTTTTTCAAACGCACTAGCCTATCATGATTTTTATTTTTTCAAATTCAAGAAATCCTTTTTTGTGGGGTGGGGGGGGGAATTTTAATCTCCCTACCCATACGAACGTACGTGATACGGCCGCTATATTATCGCCCGAACGCAACAAGCCGTATCCCGTACATTCAGGTACAACAAAACTATACCCGAAACCCACAAAACATTCGTATTCGGCAAGTTTGTTCCTTCGTCATCTCGTTTAGTATTTCGAGGTCAGCCGAAGCTAACGGATGTGTTCGGCTATTTTCACCTCTCCCATACAAGTTACGTCACTGGTCAGTGGTATTATTATTGCGAAATCGAATAAAAAAAAACAATGTTTTTTTTTATTCGATTTCAAAAGTAAGTACAATAAAAAAAACCTTGTTTTTTTATTGTACTTACTTTTTGAATAATAACGCAAAGGACGGGGGGTTAAAGGAGAAGAACTAAGGAGTTAACTTGGGTCTTAAAGACATCATGTTGTTTTTGTAGTGACCGGATAATTCAACACACGTATGAATCGTCACACTTTTTAAAGTGATATAAAACCATTAAAAGTGCGAAAAAAAACTTCATATTATAAAGAATTATTCCTTTTTTATTAAAAAAAATTTATTAGGTTTTCGGGTAAGTTTTTTTCCGTACTTTTAAAGACTTTGTATCACTTTTAAAAAGTGTGCCGATTTTCACGTGTGTTAAATTATCATAGAACCGTTTTTTTTGTATGCGAATACAGCACAGGACTCCAGGAACTGTCCGTAGCCAGCGGTACTATGGCATTCCCATTGTACTATTTAGATCTGGCCACCAAATACGACTAAACCCATTCCGAGAAATCGATTCGGAATGGTGCTATTTCACCGGGCGATACTGAGAGTATACGCCTCTGGTGTGTGAGGGAGGACATATAGAAGCCAGAAAATCATTTTAGAGCAGTTGATCTGTTTGACTAAGACTTGTTCAGAAGTAAAAAATTCCCCCGCATCTTTGTCTAGCCAATGACTGCCGTGACAAAGGCGACCTTCTTCAGTTGTCATTGACCAGAACTAGACAAAGGGGTCGGAAACTTTATTTACTCCCAATCTGAGCAGAGTCTAATGTTACAATTTTTTTTCTTTGTTTTCACATATATTTATTTTGTTCTAAATAACGAGCTGTAAAAAATGATAAGAAAATTAGATATTATGCCAATGACCTCATTATAATATTTCTAAATTAAGTTAAAATTTAACGAAATTGAATGACTTTCGCAAATAACAAAATGCGAAACAAATATTTAAGAGAGACGTTTTTTAATGTAAAGTTTGTTAAATATTGACCATTTTAAGATGCTAGTTATTAAAATATATCATGTTTTAACCCTTTGAGGCACAAGATTTGAAAAAAAAAATGCTTGTGTTGCACAGAATTTCGAGAACTTCGAAAAGTACGCATGTATCATCTATTGGCCGATATAGTAAGCCGTTGGAGTGGGCGGGACATAATGTAAACCACTGTGTTTCAAGTGGTTTTCATTTTTCGAAGTGGTATAAATTACATCCCACCATGCAGCAAAAGATAATAAAAGGTGGGTTATTTTTGATACCACTATGCTTCAAGGGGTCGAACGTACTCCGAAACGGCTCCTGGCGCAAGTAAATTTGGGCACCCTTTGTCTTTGTCAAACTAAAAACCAACGGAACGCCAAAATCGCTTACGACGATTCCATCAACCTATGAAGTACTAAGGAGGAAGTACTACAGAAATAATTCTGCGGAGTACAGTCCTACTAAATCCACTGATCCCATACTATTTATCGACATGATGGAGGAATTTTTTTCGCACGCTCCGCGCCTATGGAATTTTACGTTTTAAAATTATATTAATTTCAAAACGTAATATTTTATGTGTTGGGCGCCTAACAGACGCCTAAGTAGTAATTAATAATATTTGGATGATTTTTATAGCGCTGTTTTAGTGAAAAAGCGCCTCGACAAGTCGACTCCTTCTTTATTTAAGGATGTGTTATTATTTCATATTATCTTATTTGTGTAAGTCATCGATGGTGCCATTGGTTCATGTTATATATTATATTATTATTATTATATTATCCCACAAATTTACACAACTGATTATCTACCTACCTAATGTGTAAGGTTGAAAATAAAAATTTTCGATCCAAACGATATAATCGATATAAAAAAAAATAGATTGAAAATGTAGATATGTAGCAAGACTATTTTTTGAATGAGTTAAAATAGGGCTAAAAATCCAGTTCGGGCCTGGAGATAAATTAATACCGACGTTGTACTTTTCCATGAAAGCGGTTTTGCGAGAGGTTCGATATATTGTCATAAATTAAACTATATTACACTATAATGTAGCTAATAATAGTTCTCCCATTCTCGTGTGATGTGTAAATGATTGCTTCCCATCATCAGTTTTCTCGTTAGATAAATTAATTGAATGCATCATTTAATGACGAAGAAAATCAGAAACTAGGTTTTCGAAAGTAAATTATTGATGAACATTTAAATATGGGCAGTTTATTTTACGGTAAACAATATGATTACACGAAACTGTATTGTTTACCGTAAATAATCATAACTCATAACTAATCATCGTTTAAATATGTCCCTGGGTACTATTGAAATAAACGATTGGGAAAATTAAAAATATTAAAACTTTATTACTTACAGTAATTTAAATCAGTTCTGAAATGTAGACTATTGAAACACATTAACATAATACTGGATAGGACATATAATTCAGAATCAATTGTTTAAATCTCTATTTGTCATGGTTCCCTGATATATCAACAGATAAATAAATCAGTCATTAAAACTACGAAAAAAAATACTAGCCCGAAAACCTAATCTCACCTCACCTAACATTAAAAAAAATTTATTTATTCAGTTAGGTTAGATTAGGTTTTCGGGCTATTTTTTTTCTTCATTTTTTCGTACTTTTAATGACTTTTAAAAAGTGTGTTGATTCATACATATGTTGATTTATCCAGTCGCCATTTGCCATTTAAGAGTATTTTATATTTTTTTAGCAGATTAATTTGATTTTGTATATAGCAAGAACAGTTGGTAATTTTTTTTTTATATTAAACGTAAATTGTAAAATTTGATGGGTTTTAAAAATCAATATCGAATGTACATATTTCTATCAAAGCAAAGATACGATAGACAGATCGTAAATAATTGAAAGTGTGGAAACCACGTCGTGTCAAACTCACCAATTTGTTTTTAGGACTTAATTGCCGAAATGTAAACAATGATAATAATATAAGACCAATATTGTTAAAATATAACCCGTGTCATTATAGAAGTTGTCTGATCACCACGCAATACTAAATATATTAAAACATATAGCTAAGAATCGATCCGGCGTCGCAGTAAACAACGAGAAAGTGAATAACGTAGAACGCAGTTATTATACAATATACCTACCAGACCGCCAGACAGGACTCTATAAAACATCGACAGGTTTACATTTCAGACTTGTTATTTAGTAAAGTTACTGATAATGAAAAATGTCAACACAACGAAATGTCATTTTGACATTTCCACACACGTGCAATAACAATAGACAAACACAAAACAACGAAACGTCAAAATATGACAGAAAGAAGAAAAAATAATGATTTAAACACACCTCGATATTCCCCATGGTCTGGAAAGCCGTGAAAACAAACATGAACCCGAAACCGAGCATGATTATATTTAAAAACCTCTTCTCGATAGCCATTTTCAGTGATTTGTCGTACGCGGCACAAAATATTTTAGCGCACAAAGAGAAAGCGACCGCCCAACACGGCGGTAGACGAATGACTGGAAGATTATCGTAGTCGCTCTACTCTTTTTACTGCAACTATCTCGGAATGCGGAGGCAGGTCTGGCGGAGTGAAGGACCCGCTCAATGGACGAGGCCGGACTTTATTTGGATCACAATTGATTATCAATAATCAAACTCATAAGCGGGACAATGAGAGGGTACATGTACATATCGCTAATCGTAAATACTATGAAGTAGTGAGCAAACAAATTAATAATATAAACAATATACTAGACATAGTTTTCCGGTTCACGGTAAAATGTCCGGAGTTTGTAGAAAATTTATTCCGAAGCCCGCACTGAACAAACGGGATTTAGAATTTACCTGGAAGGTCGTCAGTATAGATATATAATGGACACACCCTTTGTTCTGACCAATCGGTTGACGTAGCTACTTACTTAGGTACCTACTCATTTGCTCATAATAACATTACGCGCTATGCAACTTATCTCCTAATTAAATCGTTTTCCTAAGCGCATATCACTAATTCAAAATTGTACTTTGACACCTTGTAATGCTTATGTATGGTTGTAGGTAGGTACCTACAAAATAAAAATAGGTATATTCATTTTTGGTTCGTTTTCGTGAAGTTATTTGGAAGCCCCTGGAATAAATTAATATTCCGAGTCGCATGACTCCTCTCAACTTTCTCAAATTAGATTATATTACAACAATTTTCTGCAGATTTTCTGGTATGTTTAAAATTATCTAATAAAATAAATTTCACTGAAAAATATAACCACATTAATAGATAATAATATAAATAAAATATTTTAGGAGGGAGGAAGTTCTGGGAAGAAAAATGGAACGACGGGTAGGTAGGAATCTGGGGGGTCACTGTGTCCAGGAGTGACGGGTGTATTAATCCATCCCTCTTACTGTGGGGCAAGGTGGGGTCGAGAGAGTCCGGCTGCAGAGATCAAGGGGTCTCCCTCAACCGACTTCTCCCGATTAGGCCCACCGCGCAGCAGGTGTGCAGACGCATCCGCCGCCAAGACGTGGACAAACCTCTCCCCATGAACCCGGGAACCCCTGATAAGTCACCAAACGTAGCGAACCACATGGGGTAACCTATGGCAGAGGTGTTGGTTATCCAATGAATGGTTCTCGGGGCGGCGCGGCGGTAATAATAGTCGCCTTCCAAATTAAAAATTCCTTCTTGAAAAACGTAACAACAAATTAATGTTATGCACCGAACGAGCTCCGAAGTCATCGTAATCCATGCCACTAGCTACAACGTTGAGAATGATAACTGATTTGGTTACCTGTAATGGACCTTAAGACGACTGATTTGCCCGATACTGACTAAAGCCACCGCGTTGAAAGGTTCGATCATCCGGTCGTCCTTTCCTAAAGTCAAGCTACCAACTTTAGGAAAGGACGACCGGATGGTCGAACCTTTCGACGTCATGGTTCAGGACTTTGGCCATGGCTTTTTTTAGTATTGGACCGCCTGCTCGTCTGGAACGCCTATTAGACGATCCTTTTTTCGTCCATTTTTGTATGCGAATTTTCGTTTTCTATGGAAATTTCTAAAGAAAAAACGAAGTCACATGCAATCTGAATGAAAAAAAGTATCGTGTAAGAACGTCTTTAAAGTCGCTCTTAAGACATTCTTATGCCTCGACCACATATTCATAGAAAGTCTACCGAAATTTGTAATATTATTGACGGACTTCGTATTTGGGCATTTATTTGGGGGTTAGTTGACATGAAAGAGAATAATATTCTACGCTTTGTTCACGAACTTTGGTTAATGTGTTAAATATATTTATTTCACAGCATGTCAGCTACGATATGTCCAAACCAAAAATTGTACTAAAGGAACATCTTGCTATGACAACTGGCTATAAAGATAGAACCTGCTTGGAAGATTCTCTTTCAATCCCGTTCTCTCTAGATTCATTTTGTCATATGCTTAGCCCACGTCAAAAAGGTCATTTTTATAGATTTTTCTTAAAAAATGTTTTGAAAGCTATCTGAGGTTGTGATGAATGTAAATCATCTTGCATTGGTGATCCGTATGATCCCATGAATTCGTTTATGTGTATCTCGCGAATACCGTGTCAAAGAAAGACTTTTGCCTTAATTATCCGATGAAAAACTTTGCTCTTTTAACGCTCTGTAAATGAATTATGTCGTTGAGTATGTACTAAATTATAATTACGAAAATATACAGCTTGTGCCTATTATTAAAGGAACACTTTTCAAATACGTATGTTTTCTTTGGATTAATAATTGTCAGCGGTATAAAATAAATTGACAGAAGAAATTATAAAATTCACTGTGCCCTTCATAAATAATGCTTGTTGTGCAAACATTAATAAAAATTTATGTGGCAAAGACACAAGACCATACAATGAACCAAGCTCCATGAGAAAAATGGCCGTACTGTGGTGTTTAAAATATGTCAAATATGGAAAGAAATGGTCATATTAATATAGTTTTTTTTAAATAATTATTTATCTAGTTCTTTTTTTATTACATACTCGACATCATAATAAATATCTTTCAACTCCTCTAAAATGTGTTTTTATTTTATTCATTTACTAAACTTTTTTTTTAATTTCATTAGATAAAACACTTTTAAAAAACTACATATTTTTTAAAATTATCACCAACCGGTTTCGTTTATCTCAAGCTTCATCAGGGTAAATCTCAAAACCTGGTGAAGCTTGAGATACGCGAAACCGGTTGGTGATAATTTAAAAATAAATTCAATTTATTTTTTATAACTTATTGAAGTTTGTAAACCTCATTGTAATATTTAATCATTGAAGAAGATAATATTAACACATCCCAAATGAATCACGAAACCGAAAAAACAACAGAAATTAAAAAGTTTTCAGTCGCATCTGGGACTCGAACCCAGGCCTCTACCTATCCGGGGTAACCGCTTAACTAACTTAGCTAATGAGACCAGTTCAATTTACACCGATATCATACTTCAAGTTCAAGACTTGTTAATATTATCCTCCATTTTTATAAATCCCATATTATTGTCTGCTATCCTTATGATGATTGCAAAGTTTCATCCCGAACTCAATTGCAATCGGAATAGAGTCTCGAGTATACTTACCCGATTTTTATTTATATGAGACATCTATTTACTTATTTTACAAGTCTGGAAAGAAATATTCAATTTATTTTTTATGACTTATTGAAGCTTGTAAACCTTATTGTAATATTGAATCAAATTTTGTAATTTTGTATATGATATACAAGAAGTTTAGTATAGGTAATATGTATATTATCAAATACCCCATAAAAAGGTACGTAATAAAGGTATTATCCAGTTAGCAAAACATCATCACTCTGTGTGGAAAATAGCGATATATATATTATGTATGTATATTGGTCAAGTTTATATAGCTGTATAGAGCCCAATATGTCTCGGAACCGGTCATTTTCTGTGTTATTTATTGTGTTGGTGAAATAAAAAAAATATTTGAACATTTAACCATGAGGTTTTTCATTCTTCTGTTATATAGAAAAATGTCAAAATTCATTACTGTGATAGAAAAACAAGATGTTTGAAATAATTTCAGGTCATTTTAGATGTTTTCACGACAGTTTGATTTTACGTCTCCTCAGGAAAACAAGGTACCTATCTGGCGAAACGCTGTCCTGAGAAAATGATCTGGATAAAAAGATACCCTAAAGTTCATTTTCTCAAGACAGCGCTTAATCAGATGGAACCTTCTCTTGGGGGAACGTTTTGACATCTATCAAAACATTTTTATTTCTAAAATATTTTTGGGCTAATGAATGAAGGAGCATTATATTGTCTATAGTCGCCCTTTTTTTAAAAGGTCTTGAGTTTCCTTGTGAATGGTATATCTATGGTTTCCTCTATATCCTCGTCGATGATTTTGTGACGTCAGAGTTGTTCGATGGTGTGGCCATAGGTCTAAATCGTACGATATCAATCTAGTGAATGGTATATCTATTATCTATGGGTCTTTGCGTTGGTAAACTTTAGTCTATGGTTAAGTTATCCATGGAGTTGAAAAATGACTTCGTCTAACGTGTCTGGGGTGTTTTGAGTTTTTTTTTCAATAAAGTTAATTTAACTTCTCCATTTGTAATTATTATGATTAGAGAGGATACAATACCACGCCTCAATTAATATTCAATTGAATTGTTTAAGTGTTTGAATAAATAAAGTGCGTTCTCGACAATGACTGTTGAGTGGATGATCTCATTGTCATTTTTATTTGTTGCTGCTGTAGGAATCTGTACAATTTGCAGCTTGCCTTGAATAATCATTTGTGATTCTTGACGTACATGTCATTTAAACTAGGGTGTATACATTATTATGATGAAGCAATTTTTTAGAGTAAAACAGGTTGTCGACCAGACCTTTTCCAGGTAAATTCTTTATCTTAAATGTCAGATAAGGGCATTTCGATCGCCTTGAATATTCCAATACTACAATTATATATACACGATAAACATATCAAAATCAAATTTATTCGCTGGAAGTGTACTTATCTTGCTTATAACCGACACGAAGGCAATATTTCAAGTAGATAATAATATTTTGGTGAATCATTATTTTATTTGTTTACATTGGCACAGCTATACTATTTCATTAGAAAAGTACTCTCACGATTTAAAATTACATCCATGTAATAAGATAATTGATCCTTCAATACAAGCTTGTTTTATGTTGTTATAGAATCCCATATTTATATTCCCAATTATTTTACGCCCTGCTCACTTTACATATTGTGAAATGTTTATTTAAAATTATGTCTCTTATTGCACAAAATGTAATAATTCATTCATAGCGGTTACTCACACTGCTATGCGAATTGAATTACATATTCAGTGTTAGATCATTTTACCTTCCTTGTCAACATATAATGATGCCTACAAATATAAAATTTATTCCATCACTTCTACACTATCTAAGTTCAAGTTTTGTTCTACTGGTTGTTTACTCTATCCAAACAACCAAATTCGTATATTCAACTCAATAAATCACTAAATTTGCAAACGCTATTGCTTCATACTAAAATGTTCTGCAAATCTTGCTTTGACTTTCAAAATTTGTTGAGAGATTTCATTAAGTAATATTTTACCATAAAACGGGTTCGTAGGCTAGTTTTAAATTATTTTTTTTGCCCTACTTAATTACCTCTATTACATAATTTAAAAAAAAAACGAGACTAACAGACGCTATTGTGGATAAATTCCGATAAATTGTACCAAAATTCAATGCCAAAGTCCACAATAGAGTGCTGATACCAACCCTGATATGTATGGCAGTGAGGCATGGAGCTGGCAGAGGACGTATGAAAGTAAACTGAAAGCTGTAGAAATGAGATCCCTGAGGCGTATGTGTTAAAACCATGTATGAAAATCATGTGAAAAATGTTGGAATTGGCAAAGAATGCAAGGCTGATGTGAGTGTAATGAGTAAGGGATGGTTAGATGGTTTGGTCATGTTGGGCAGATGAATGAAGAAAGGAGTGTAAAGAGAATATATGACGCAATGTGAATGGAAAAAGACGGGGACGCTTGAGGAAGACACGGTACAATTAAGTGAACCAAATACTTGAGTCGGGCCATGTCAAGAGTCAGAATAACAGAAGAGTATGTATGAATGCGAATGAAGCAAGGAGTATGTGCCAAAACCGAGTTGTCGGGGAGTCCGTCTTCTGTCAAATTCGTTATAATAATTTTAACATAAATGCATTATATTGCATTTCCGATGATGCAAATAATTGTTTCTAACTAACTAACTAACCATCACGACTTTTCTCCGCAGGGGTAGGCAGAGAGGACGGACCGCCAAACAACTCGATCTTGACATACACTTCTTGCTTCATTCATATTGTTTCTTATCGTAATTAAATTGAAACAAAGTGTTATTCAAAAAATCTATGTGTATTAACAGTGGCGCGGCATAGGAAAAACTTATCTCTCCTTATTGTATTGAAAGCAATATTTCTTTTAGAAGTATGAAGAAATATAACATTTTACGGACATATTTAAATATGTATTTTATTAAAAGATTCCTGTAATAATTAGTCTGATTTGCTTGTGTGTCGTAGCACTAGTTGACTTCACAAAATAATCATTTACTTCAATCAGTGACTAGCCACCAATTAATTTAAACATAACATGAGTCATATCACAAACCTCGTGTTTATGATTTCCTGTATATATCACAGAACACACTATTTATAACCACCATAGTATATGATCAAATACCGTAAATAGATAATACTTCCAGCTTCTAACATTTGATGGCAAAATGCTACAGTAGCGCCTCCAGTGGCGGGGGTTGTACGATTTTTTTTATATATACATTGAATCTGTGAAATATATTCAAAATAAATTATAAAATCGAAAATTCCTACTATAAATATTAGGTAACCTACATAAGACTATTAATTTTTTGCTCATACATGAAAATATATTAAAGGGGATATTAGGTTTGTACTAACAGTTATAAGCCTCGCCGCTCGCGCTTGGTCTAAAAGTGGTTTAGAAAGGGAATAAAGTACTTATTTAATTAGTTGTAATAAATGTTATTATTTTACGACTTCACATTTTGGCTTAACATATCACAATTCTTATCATATTTATTTATTTATATATGTTTTAATGAAGACATTTAAATATTTACTAATAAATAATTAACTAACTATATAAATTCAATAGTTTCCATACTTATTATAATTTGACCTAAAACTGGAATATTTTTTTAGACTAATAATTACATAATTGATTTTTAGGAGCAACAAGAACACAGACACAAGCGATGAGTTGCAACGCGCAGACCGCAAGGTTGAGAACCTCAAAGGGGCCGCGCAGGCCATGTACAAAAGGCTCTGCCCCTCGGGGGGCCTCGGGTCCCTGCCGGCCCTGGAGTCCACACTCCGCGACAAGAAGCTGAAGAAACTACCCGAGTACCAACTGGGCCAGATCATGCAGGATTCTTGCGGCTCCGATGATAATAAACTCTTGAAGTTCATAATGCTGGAGTGTGGTGTGTATATGAATTGATTTTTGGACATAATTCTTTTGTGCAAGTTTTTTGATTTATTTATTAATGTTTATTATTGATAGAATAATTCCTACTTTGGTGACTACGGTAATTAGAGAAGTTGAAAAGGATTTTTTTGCAGTGTGTAACTGCCTCATTAATTAGTTAAATTAATATATATATGAAGTGGTGGATAGCTCCGTGGGTAGGATACTCAATTGGCAGTTGAGCGGATAGAGATCGAAACTCAGCAGATGCCGACTAGCCATGTTAGGCTTAGTGAGAAGATCTGTACTATAAATCTTAAGGTTTTATAGATTGTTTTTTTTAAGAATAAAGAAAAAATTTAATTAAAATCGTATACAATAGATTCAAATCCATCTCTGCCTGTGTCATTAATAATAATATATCTTTATTGTAATTAAGTTTAACTATAACTAAAATGCATGTATAATGTAAGTGTACAGTGGTTTATAAAGTAGATACATAAAAAGGAAAATAGAAAATAATATAATAACAGTAGGCAATATGTAAAAAACAGAAATGCATAGTTGTTGAAGTTTCAAATAACCCCCCTCACTAGGCTAGCCTGTGTTGTGGCAGTAATTTTGCATATTATTTTATAATACCTATGAATATACACTTATATTAAGATATGCTCTGTAAATGGTTAAATCAATAACTTCGAATTTGGGTGAGTGCACCGGTAAATGCCCTATTTTTCCTTTTAATCCAATTTTTTTACACAATTTTTTTTTTGTGAATCAGATTTTTTGATGCTAACTGGAAGAATGTTGAAAATTCTTATCGCAAAGTACCTAAAATTCCGTTGCCCAAAAGTAGTGTGAGTTACAGGAATTTGGAGTAAATCTTTGTTAGTATTTCTAGTAAGGCGAGTGTTTAGTCTTTTTTTCATAGTACTTACGTTTGTTTGTATAAAGATGAGTGAGGATTGTTTTAGTGTAAATCTGCCGAACGTCAAATACTCTCATTATTTTTAAGATTTTTGGGATTATTTTTATAATCGTTTTCTGTGCCTTTATGATTGGGTCTAGTGCAGATGAAGTACCACCTCCCCATGCTATGATACCATACTCGATAATAAAATTGGAAAAATGTGATCTTTTGTCTCCTTTAACCGCAACTGACACTGCGCAGTGGCGTGCACAGAGTTTTTAATCAGGGTAGAGAGTAGGAAAAACAGCTAATTAATTGATATTAAAAAAAACTTACCGGAGACATGGTAAGTTTTTGCTAAGAGTGCTTAAGCTGCCGGCTTTAGTCGATGTTGGTTGGGATTACATGCCGCATCAAATATCCCCTTCATTTATACATATTAGAAGCCAATTACTCAATATATAAAGTTTCCATATTTTTTCGTCTGCACAATGCATGAAAGAAAGCCAACATAACATGATAATTATTTTGTTAGTTGTACTAATTAATAGAGGTACCAACGGATGGCTCTGATTGCTACATTTGTGATTTGTACCGAAAGGCACAGCCTTTTTCGATACTAACACAAGTTAGTATCGAATAAAGTTAGTTAGTAAGATTGGGTAGGCAGTGCTTATGTGCCTATATAAAATGCACGCCTTTGCGCACACGTATGTGATTTGGAAAGTCAAGCCCAATGGTACTGAACTCGGACTTAAAATGTAGCTTATTCTGTATTTTATTATTGATATCTGTCAGGAAGAAATATCTTTGTTCATTCAGATGTGAAAGTTGTGAAAAACATAATAACACATTATTCTAAAGGAGAAGGAAGCCCGACATGGCGTGGCGTAATATCCCAAGAATCAATCACGATAATAAGAGAACATCATTATTAATTGAAACTGTCAAAATGAAGCCGTGGTGGCTGCCCGACCCGGATTTGTTATGCGGTGTACGGGTTAATGACATTCCAGGATAACTTGATGTATTGGCAGTGATAATAATATGTAATCAGCGATTATGATAACTGCAAAGTCTGAATATGCTGCTGTAAAGTAGTTGGATTATTGTTTAGCAGAATTTCGAGCGAGGAAGCTTTTTTTTTAGATTTGAGGTTATGCCTCACATTCGGGTTTCACAGTTTAATATTTATAAACAAACAATTATATCTACAGGTTTTTATTTTTTTATTTTATTTGTTATCTGTGAATTTTATTTTGTTTTTTATTTATTTTAAATCATCTGCTTATATACATTGCTATTACAGAAAACTTCCTAGCGTTAAATAATAAAAAAGGTTTTAACATTAAATTGTCTTAGAATATGATGTAGAATCATATTCTTTCGGGAAGTGCCAATAATTTCTGGATACCTTTTGGTGGAAGTAAAAAATATGCACTTGAACCCTTGTGCTTTTTCAATTTACATTTATATTCTTGACCCATCTTGGTGTTGTCATTTAAAACCTAATTTTTTGTTTGCTATAAAATGTCATTATAATAATCCTGATTTTGCTGAGAAATTCAATATTCATTCTCTTAGTATGCGATTTTAAATTAACCGCCGTTGTTCAGGCAAGATGGAGGTGAAGCTGGCCAACGAAGCGGTTGACCACGAAGGCAGAGTTGAAAGGCTGGTGGCCTCGGAGCTCAATAACCTCACGGAGACAGACTTGCCCAATGTCCTCAAAGCAAAGAAACAACTCTCCAGACTGATGAACGAGAGAGATATAGCACTCAATCGATATCAAGTAAGTTCATTTTTATTTTGTTTATTACATTACCTAAATCCATTTATATAGAAAGTAGATAATATTGTATATAGGATATAGAGCAAGACAAGACTATAAATCATTGTCGAATGCCAGCTAGGATGCGCGTGCATGACCATAGATTACGCGGGAAGTTTCAAACAGCATTAAGTCACATTTCGCATGAAATTATTCAGAGCTCAAAAGATCTATCCGGCTTGGCGTCATTGGCTCATTAATGGATGTGTGTTAAGTCTATTAGCAATTTACATTTTGTAGCTTTTGTGGCTCACATCTATTGACCACGCAATCTTTGATGATTTTAAAAAGCTTTTGTGTACTCATATCATTTTTGCCAAATTTGTGGCTTGACTCTCTTAACCATCTATGGTGACGATATACCTTTTGATATTTTGCCGCGTTGCTCCTCGAGACAAGGAAATCCTTTTGACTTCTTGTAATATATTTATAGTTGACTTTTTAAGATTTTTTAGGTTTTTGCGTATGTGTATAATTTAATCTTTTTTATGTAGTTTTGACGAACATCCAGGATATTATTTTCGTTGAAGAGCTCATCGCTAGAAAACCTATAGGGTTTGCATAATGACTAATGATGGATTTTTGGGCCTTCACAAGTGGATCTAAAAATTTTCTTCCTGAGGCTCCCGCCAATACAACCTTAATGTTAACAAAGAGTTGCGCTGTCCGAAATTCATTTTTCTTAGATTGTGTTGTCTAATTATATTGCATAATACATTATAAGTACATAGGGACCTGAAAAATTTATGTTATTTTTTGGGAAAAGCAATGTTATTTTTCAATGAAATTCGCATCATTTTTTAGAGAAATTAGCGTTATTTTTGGGAGAATTGGATTATTTTTCAGCAAAAACGGTGGTATATATTATGCTAGAAATATCGCATGAAAAATACGAAAATTCGCAGTTATTTACCTGAAAATTGCGAATCTCGCCTGAAAATCGCTTAAAAATTACAAATTTAGCTTAAAAATTAGCATTATTGCAAACGCACAATTTTCAGGTCCCTACGAATATATCATTTCCTTCAACAGTTGTGAAGTGAATTTTTTTTCCTTGACCCATACCCCGCAACTCTCATACTATTATGCGTGAATAATCGGTGCCCTCAGAGCTACACGCGTAAATGTACGTGTTCATTTTGAAATGGTTGAAATTAATATTTTATGCACAGAGAAAAGAGTCTCGAGTATCATTACCACTTCACAGTGTGCATTGGTAAATTTGGTTAATTTAATAGTTTTTAGTCATCGATATATCAACTTCTAGATTTGGCACATTATACAAATAAGCACGATAATTTTGACCCACCTATGAGTAATTTCATAACACAACTCCCTATTGAATTATATTATTTCGTTTTGTAAGACTAGCACGCTTCACTCTAAAATAACACAGAGCGCAAAGTTGACCCCAAATCACATGATGTAATTTGGTCATGTTGATGTTCGTTTGGTCCACCAATAGGAAACCAGAAAGCCACGCGTCACAAGTTTGAAGTTGAAATTTAAGATCCCAACCTTTTGTAAAACTTGGTTGCAGCGCCGTATGCAAAGCTGTTCTTGAGTGTGAATTTTGTGATAAAACTACTGTTGTAAATTAACATACGCATACGTCACAAGCCCACACACCTCTACGCAATAACAATAACTTCTTGAACAAATTATTCCATATTATTCCAGATAAAAAAATAGTTAATAATATTAACAAATCTTGAATTTGAGATATGATATCGATGAAGATGGCATAAATTGAACTGGTCTCATTAGCTAAGTTGGTTAAGCGGTTGCCCCGGATAGACAGAGGACCTGGGTTTGAGTCCCAGATGCGACTGAAATCGTTTTATTTTCTGTCATTTTTTCCATTTTCATATTTCATTTAGGTTATGTTAATATTATTTTCTACTTTATAATTTGTTTGTTTTTTTGAAAACGCTCGCTCGAAACGATCTGTGACACATGTTTTTTTTTAAGTATTCATTTAGCTAAATTGTCAATAATAAAGTCCTCGATGGTCCCTATCTAAAATACTGTCTCAATTTGATGGTATACTAATTTTCTTGACGTAGACCAACAAAAGGTAACAAGCAATGCTTCTTGCAATCTTTTAACTATGAGAACTATTAACTATTGTCATTTTTAAGATCCACACTAGATATTGTTGGTCGATGTGTTTCGTAGTGTATTTTTATAGGTCGAGATATTTATTTATTTTCTAAGAAATTCTAAAGACTTAGGGCCTGTTTTATAAACAAACCATCAAATTTCTGTTACATAACGAACCGTTATCTGTCATTTTTTGTCTTGAATTATTGCCATTCCTTCGTCATTACTTCTCGAAGAGGAATCCTTTTCACAGATGCAAATTATAAATTGTGTTTTTAATTAAAATAGTGCACGGTTTCAAATAAGCGATCGTCAGACAACAACTGGCAGCTGTCAAACGACTGGTAATCTAATGCACATTTATAAAACGGTGAAATCGGGCGGTAGTCCAAATATTAGTTAAAAATGGTATCAAGCGTTACGAACGGATGGTTATAAAACTGGCCCCAAGTAAAGAGAGACATTATAGTCCCAAGGCGTCATTTTATTATATTGTAATCGACTAGTTATGTAATATATTACATTACATTTTCACAACCCATTAATTACCCTTTATTCAAACATTTTTTCCCTTGTTTTCTTATCTAAACATAATCATAATAAATCTGTCAAAACTTCTACTTTGCTTTGTGTTTAGTACACTTAAAAAATGAATCTCTTTCAAAAATAAACAAAACTTCTTACCAGAAAGAAGTACGTACCTATGCCTAAATATTGGTTCCAATAATGTTTGTCTTTTTCAGAGTATACATAAGGGTGAACAAAGGGGTGAACAAAAGGGTGAACAAAGGGGTGAACAAAATACAGCGAAAATGGGGCAGGCCAAGGAGGAACTGGAGGAGGCGGAACAAAAAGTCGAACAGTCGAGAGATTCGCTCGCAGCGGAAATGTTCTCTGCCATCATCAAGGAAGCCGACGTCACCAACTTCATTCTGCAATATGTCCATCTGCAGTCCATCTATCACAAGAGCGTATTGGACACCTTGACCGACATATTTAATCAATTGCAAAGTCAAATAAGTAAGCAATACGTTTTTACCTACTTGATTGGTATCTTTGGTAATTAGATGTGGAATTCTTGACATTTGTGCAACATATTTTTTGCAGGTTACTTGATTATTTTATTTTTTCATTTAAAAAGAGAGAATTAATATTCCTTGATTACGAATAACCCAACAACTGATAATGATAATAATGTATGCAATTTAACCGTGTTAATTGTCATAAAAATTAAGCTCCTCAGTGAAAACAAATATTAACTAACAACATTCTTAAATGTCGTACGCTAAAACATGTCTGAATAATAAAATAAATTGGGAAAAAGTTTGACTTGAATGGTTTTGTAAACTTTCTTGTAGTTTTTTTTAATCAAAACACTTGTAGGCTGAACTTGTAGACTTGACTGTTTATTTGATGAACTTTGTATGGTTTTCAAGCACAAACTGACAGTTTTTTTTTTGAGAAATTTTATTAATATTAATTTCTCAGTTATTGTAGAATAAAAATGCAGTTCTCCTTCAAACAAGTAAGTGTAGCTTAGAATTCTAATAATATTATGTTTATTTGTATTTCTCACTACTGTAAAAGGGTTAAAAATACCCCTGTTTTGACTTATGACATTCTTCTTGGTAAATATGTTTTACTGACCTCCTCCTACTCAAGAATCAGCCGAACTTAGAATCAATTAATCACAGATTTTGTTCGACGAGACACATAGAAATGGAGTGTTATCTGATTAATTCAAAAATTGAAAATAAATTGTATTCCAGTTCATACACCAGATAGATGGGCACAAATAATTCGAACTGTGACAAAAAAATCCTCTGCCTTTTGAGTAATGTACTGTAGAAAGGGGAATGTTGAATTATTAAATATAATTAATACACTTTTCTTACTGTTCAATTTGGACACAAGACAAAATGTAACATTATTCTAGAAAAAAAAACATTTATTTTTAGAGTTAATTTTTTGAGATATCTCGAAAATGATGATTTTTGAGATGTGCCACTCTTCTTGCAAACTGACGATATGTAAATAATATGCGTTTCTTTCATAAATTCAAATCATTCATCTGTTTAGTTTCACTCTCTCAAATAATTTAAATTAAGGAAATTGATACAGCCAAGTCGGGTCAGGGTCATAATACGAGTGTAACCAATCAATTCTCTAATTTGTTTTCGGTAAATACAATTGTTCCAGGTGAGAATTCCCACAAGCTGGTGTTTGGCACCTCCCTGGAAGATCACCTGCGGGTGACGAAGCAGAGCGTGGCCCTGCCAGTGCAGCTGTGCGTGTGCGCGCTGCTCGACCTGGGGCTCTCTGAAGAAGGACTGTTTCGAATGGCTGGAAGTATGCATCCTTATGAATACTTCACTAACATGGATTATTTATGTCATACTGGTTTTCTATATAAATTAATGTTTTCAGGTTCATCCCGCTTAAAAAGATTGAAGTTATCTCTGGACTCGGGAATGTTTAAAATACCCCTGTGTCCGGAATACAGAGATGTACATGTCCTGGCTGGAGTTCTGAAGTTATATTTAAGAGAACTGCCTGAGCCTCTCCTCACACACAAACTGTACGAGCACTTCCTAAACGCCATCACCAACAACAGCTCGGAGGAAGCGCGCCTCAAGGATCTAAAGCTGGTCATCAAAAAACTGCCCAAAGCAAACTATGACAACCTGCGGTACCTTATCAAGTTCTTCTCGGTCCTCAGTCAACACCAAACCGTGAACAAAATGTCACCATCCAATATTTCAATAGTAGTTGCACCCAATATTCTGTGGAGTGACAGCAGCATGGTGGACAACATGACCAGAGCGAGCATCGTTAACTGCGTGGTGGAGCTATTAGTCAAACACGCAGATGTTTTATTTGAAGGTGAAATAAACTTCTATGCAATGTACACTAGAGAAAACCTCCTGCCTGATATGGATGATGGCGGATTTGTCCCCACAGACGGTCAGGGAATATGTAACCAAGGATTTAATGCCATCAGTGACCATCCCAATGGAGAACAGAGCATGAGCAAGTCATTACACGAGTATTCTTCATCCGCTGCTGCGCTATCCTATACGACTCCTAAAAACAACATTTACCTCGTGCAGAACTCCCAGACTCATTCACGCAGCAATAGTCACGACACCAGTCTCATCCTCGTCGATGGAGAGTTCAAGAGAACCCAGTCCAACAGTTCTCTCTCTGATCATTCCAGTCCTCCCCAAGGCAGTCCTAAACCGATCATGCGGAAGAAAAATAAACCCATTGCGCCAGTTCCCCCCAACTTTACCCCTCCCGATAAGAGTCACCAAAATGCCCCTAGAGTTAACAATTCCACTAAAGTTAAGGTGGACTTAATACAAACCAAAGTCAGCTATAATAATAAAAATGAACCAGATAAACCGGAAAAGCCACCACGACCAGCTCCAGTTTCAGTTCCGCAGACTTCCAAAATCGTTTCAGGAGTGCAAACAATAAATCGTTCAACATATAAATTAGGGGGTCGAATGGGTCAGAAGATAATGAGCAGTAGAGAAAATTTGACAGATTCGTCCGTAAAGGAACGTAGAAAAAGTTTTGAATTTGAACTTGAAAATGTAGGAAAAGAAGCAAAACCTTTGGAAGACCACGCCTCAGTCAGCACTGTAGAATCTATAACAGTCCAACATGGCAGTGTTGGAAAACTCACGGTGTCCGAAGGTTGCCAAACTTCTTCCATCTCTACAAATTCAGTCAACATCAGGAGCGGTGTAATACCTTCTAAACAAGTGTTGCCGTCGGATCACCCCGTGCCCCCGGCCAATAAGCCCACTCCCGTGCCGGCTCCACGAACCAGTTTCGCCCAACCCCCCCCTCCCCCCCTTAAGCATGATGCCGCTACCTTCACCGAAATAGAAAGTCACGAAGTCCAACTACGGCCTAGAACTAGTTTAGAGAGCATTCCCGCCTTGCCCGGCAAACCGGCAATACCTGAAAGACCGCTAACCCTTCGACCACAATCTTTCCGAAACTCTATCCAGAAGAATCAATCCTTAGAAATGCTGGCATCTCTGGATGCTCCACACAATGGCAACAGCGAGACAGGGGCTCTGTTGGAGCGGACGCACATGTACAATGTGGAAAAGCACCACCCGGCCATCATACAAGTGGGCAACTCGCAAGACAATCCCGCTAGTCCCACGGGTCGAGTCTCTGATTCGGGCGTGCCGAGCCCTGATGAAGACAAGCCCAACATACAACGGACGCACAGCACGGGCTCCAACACCCCGAGCCTCACCAAGCCGGAACTGCCAAAATCCGAACACAAAACTCTCACTAGTCAAATGCGCAAGCTGTCACAGTCTGAGGGGAATATCCTGGACGTGCCGCCCTCGCCGCGCGCATATCCCAAGTTGCCGCGGCCCCAGGAGCCCGCACCCCCGCCACCCACCAAGGCCCCCGTGCAAGACAGCACCGACCTGTAGCGGCGCCCCCTTACCCCCTTTAATCCTATATTCGGTTGTGCTGAACAGCTGACTCTCCATCAGCCCGTCTGATGTCCATATGTGATTAACGATTCATTAACTATTAGGTCTACAAGTTATAAATTTTAAAGTATAGATTTTTTTATTTTGAGATTGTGATTAGAATGTGCGCATATCGTGTTGGTGCGCTTTTTTTTTAAAATATTTTATAAATGTATTATATCAGATCTAAATATTTGTTAATGTTATTATTAAGTTCTGCAAGTATTTTCAGTTTTTATTATCATCACAGCAGTTTCGGTGTTCAAGGCCATTTTCAAACTGCGGTTGTGAACCCTCACAATGTGGATACAAAACCTCAAAGAATAGAGAATTTAAATTATTTTGTAACTAAATCAGTTTTACCGATTTTACCGATAATAGATCATTATTTTTAAAAACCTGTCCAAATTAGAATTGGGTGGGAGTAAATAAAATCATATAAATAAGCCTTGAACACCGAAACAGCTGTCACAATAATAAAAACTAAAAATACTTGCAGAACGTAATAATAACATTATTAAATTTGATTTACATTAAATTTTAAAAAAATAAATTAAATGGAGTTCTACGAATTAAACACAAAAACAATTAATAAATATTTGTGTCTGTGATTGGCAATACATAATATTATTTGAGGGGCAGGCTCTGACAAACATTATACAGGTCAATTTATTATATTAGTCACTATATAATCAAACAAACTGCAGTAAAACCCGCATGTAAGGTTACCACAATGAAGTTTTGTTTTTTCAACGCCTTTGAAACTGAATTTGAAAAAAAACGGCCTAATTTGGAACGCTTGAGAAGTATTTTTTCCGGTCCCTTGTAAAACCTTATAAGATAGTTTCACTGATTATGTACTACTGTATCATTTGCTCGTGAGATTATATATTGATATTCTCCAAGTTGAGAAAACTTGTATTGGACAGTAAGTCCGGGCGCACTCGAGCAACTTGTAACGCAGCGACAGTTGGGAGACAATACAAATCCAAGAAAAGTTACCCATTTGTCGCATTGTCCCATATTGCAATGGATTTTGATGCAGCGAAGCAACTGTTGCTGTGACAAAAATTGCCCGTGTGCGCCTGAGATAAGATTTCATATCTATAATTTAAAATCTTTTCCATATTATGCTTCAAGTAATTTCAGAGGTATTTCTTTGTGATTGTGTTCCACTTTAACCCTTTCACCGTATTCCCGATGTATACGAGGTGTGTTCAAAAGAAAAGGTGAATTTTGAATTTTCGCGGGCTGTGTACATTCGATTATCGATTTTTTTTTATGTTGGTACTCATATGTTTATCATATGTTAGCATTATCAGCCATTTTGGATCAATGGTTTGGTTTTTACAACTGGAAAGGTTAGTCACATTTTGTTTTTTCTTCGATTTTTTACAAAAAAAAAATTTTTGGAAAAAATCGAAAACATCGATTTTTTGGATTTTTTGAAGAAATGCTGATAAGGACATAGAAAACAAAGCAAATCTAAAATTTCACTTTAATCGGACTGATGATGCCCCAGAAAACGGCTATCAAGTTCCGACCAAAACTAGGAAATTCCTCCATAGGGATTAACAATTGTTAACAATTTATTTTTAAAAAGATTAAAAAACTTTTTTTTGAAGAAATGCTAATGAGGAAATAGAAAATAAAGCGAATCTAAAATTTCACTTCAATCGGACTGATGATGCCTCAGAAAACGAACCTAAATAAAAAATTGAAGAACACCCAAAAACGTGACTAACCTTTCCAGTTGTCAAAAACAAACCACTGATCCAAAATGGCTGATAATGCTAATAATAATAATCGGATGATTTTTATAGCGCCGTGTTTGTGAAAAATCACCTCAAGGGCGCTGTACAACATATGATAAACATATGTGTACCAACATAACAAAAAAAAAATCGATAATCGAATGTACACAGCCCGCGAAAATTCAAAATTCACCTTTTCTTTTGAACACACCTCGTATATAATGACATGTGAGCGCGGATTGAATTGAATTGACAGTCGGACATTAGTTTAAAACGAACACATACGCGTACCACTAGAGACATGGCTTATTTCCACATAGTTCATATACCCAAAGCGGTATACATATTAAACTGCTTCAATTTTCAATATTTTTAACCATTAAACTTTTTTTTGTCAATTGATTTAGAATGAGACAAACAAACCTGATATTTTATAAATTAACATAATGTGTTGTAAATTAATCTAAATGTTATCCGGGAGCTGCCGTTTCCTGCTCACATAATTTATTTCCTGACACGGTTCTAAACAAAGCTTTTGATACAATCGATAAAACAATTACTTTGTAACCATAAAATCCGAACTAAACCACTGACGTCAATAATTAATAGACTTGCCCTAACGTACCATTTCAACGACTGGAAGCAATGGTCACGTGACACCCATTTTAGCACCATCCTAGTTCACTACCATCCATGTATGTTTCGCGTGATTTTTACTGCGGTGAACAAATTATAAAACATTTATAAAAGGGTCTAGCTAAATTACTTTATTTTTGTAAACAAGCTGAACCTTTTTTAAACTTATTTGCTATTTTACTTAAATTGGCGGGACATTTAACTCGCCCCCTTATTTTGATTTCTTTCCCCTGCGTGTTAGGGCATATCTATGTATTATTTGCTCTGTGGAACTAAACATAATATTTGCTTTTGTACATAAGCAAACCTTATAATAACATTTAATTATGTATAAACATATGTATATTAAAACAGTTTTTTTTTGTTCTTTAAAATTACTTTCGTCACTGATAATAATCGTTGTCAAAGCTGAGGAATATCTTTTAGTGAAAAGTTCCTGTGAAATGTTTTGATTGTATGTTGGATCATAAAAGACAACCACATATAGATAACGATGCACAAATGGCCCCTTATAGTAGCTAGAAGTAAATGCGACAATCAACCTAGTTTTGTCGCTTCATTCTTTGTGGGGAGACAGCCCATCCGTTGTAGTGAAAGATAGAATATCAATGATGGGCGATGCATTTGTAACGCGGAGATAGCATGATAATTTAAACATGTTTAATTGTGAGGTACCTTCACATCCAGTGTATTATGTCATATAAAGTTAAAGATTGATCTTTAATGAATACAAAAATGATTTAAAGTTTTCTGAAAAAAACGTGCTTACAATAAAAAATTTTAATTGCATACTTTAATAGGAGTTTGCATTGTGCATTTGAACATAACATATTGGTATAGCTTGGCTAGAGTATGGTATGTCCTAGAGGGGAGTTTTGCGTGACATGTGTCAATTATTATTCAACTCTTTGACTATTTTGTTTTCCTCGTACATACATTTTTTATACTTGTTAAATAGGCTCATCCATATTGGACCTTTTTCTCATAAATTGTATACCAAACCATAATGACCATAGGATAGCTGATATTGAAATGACTTAGACAAGAAACGAGTGAGGAAGCGAACATATCTATAACGTTCTAGAATAAATACTTTACACCATATCCGTTATGTTGATTTGAACAATCAAATATCAAATTCAAAACTAGATAACATTATATTTACATTATTAAAAATTATAACGAATGTACGAAAAGATCTCATTGAAAATAATAAATACTATAATTTCGCATTTGCATCAATTAACACGTCAAAATTGAATGTACCTATATAGATTAGTGATTTTTTTTTTTTGATGTAGGTACCAACCTGTCTTTATATTTTCAATTTGCATAAATCTTCAAGTAAATCTGTGGAGGCGACCTAAAGAGGTGTAACAAACTGGTAGCTACAATATTTACAGTTGTGACGACCCGACTGCATAGATAAACTGTTTGTTTTATGTTGGTCTTGCGAAGAATGATGGCGTTGCATGAGAAACGATAATTTTTAAAAGAATACTGGAATTTATTTAATAATAATAATTGCCTATTGCATTTTCCGTTATTGAAACTGTTGATTACTGTTCGGTGCCTTAAAATCCTTCATTAGCAGGTATTAACACATGTTTAGCAAGTTGCAGTGTGATAGTATCTCGCGGATGTAAAACAGTCCCCCCAAAGGACATGTGATCTATTGTGAATGTAACATAATGTTGTTAAAAGAAATTATAGAAAAATCTATATGTACTATTATTAATCAAATTTGCAAACTGCATTTTTAATATTCATTTAATCCCAAAGTTTAGCTGTAATTATTTTAGCTTTTATTTTTATCCTTTTCCCATTTAAGTAAGTACTTTTGAATTTACGCAAGTCATATCTTATTTTTAAGAAATTCTGCTTTTAATATTCTTTTTCATAATAATTGTAACACAGCCCCTGTGAGGGGCGCAATTATATTATAATATTGTTAGTTTTGAAATGTCAAATGTTATTTTCATAGAAACAATAATTATATTTAAACTCATGACATATTATTGTAAATAATACAGTTGCATTTTTGACTTTTACATTAAAATATAATATGATGATATTGAAATGTGTTTTCAATTACTGAAATTATTTTGTTTTTTCTTTAAAATACTCCAGTGCTAAAGTACGAAGAGTAGCAAAATGGTAGTGAATATTTTTGTGTTGGGAGAGCCAAACTGAGTTGGCTGGACGGTGTGGAGACCAACACTGCGTCCTTGGGTAAAAGGAACTGGAGGGAGGTAGTGGGAGAATGTCAGGAATGGAACTCTTCTTATTGAAGACTAAAAAAAGGTAGTCAACAACCTTTTTAATAAATAATTTATTTTTTCAATCTTACACAATATTAAATTCACGACCATCTGACTATGTAATAATTCCTTTTTCCTACTCTCAGGAGTGACAGCATATTGGGCAGAATGTGAACAGAATCAGATATTACTTCCAAGAAGTTGGTCATTTTTTGGTGGTTGATGTGGAAGCCCCCAGCCTTGATAATGCGCATAGCGTCATCTAAAAGAAATAAATACATAACAGTTAACCTGTAATACCGTCACGTGACAAAATAGATACGCCCAACTTTTACAGAAAAATATCATCAGTCATTAAATTTATTCATGGCGTTTCTACATATCGCCGTACTGCTAAAACTGTATAACTGACAAATGACAAATTAGATGAGTGATTTAAAGATTTTGTTTTTCTTTAAACATCTCCTTAAGAATTATTAAGAAAAATTATTATAATAATTATTTACAAAAAATTGGTCATATTTGTCATAATAAAAATGCCTTAGGTCTATTAAAATCAATACATATGTTATTTCTAATTTTGAAACTGTCAATTCATGGGAATTTTTTTTTTGATTAAAAAACCTTTGTAACTTTTTTCCACTTATTTATTTTCGACCGGACCAGTTTCGCCTTATCACGGGCATCGTCAGACTGGCCGATGCCCGTGATAGGGTGAAACCGGTCCGGTCGAAAATAAATAAGTGGAAAAAAGTTACAAAGGTTTTTTAATAAAAAAAAACATTTCAATACATGTTATGTATATTTTTTGTAATTTAAAAAAAAATAAGGTAGCACACGTAAAAACCAAAATACTCAACTTTAGTCAGCTGATATCAATTAGACATTTTTAGCAGACCCGAACGTCATTTAGAACTCAATCATACAAAAAAAAACAAAACATTTTTGGATTTTTTGCAGTTATTCAGTTTTAGCAGTATGGCGATGATATATTGTCATACAGACATACTGATTGAGAATCTCAATTTTTAGTTAAGGTTTCAACCTATGTATTTCTTTGCCAGCAAGAAGGGTTATTGTTAGATTTCGATCACTGCAATTCAACAGTGATTAATTTCATCAAAAAGTAAAAAAGATGATAACCTCTCCTATTGCTAGCTGGCTATTTTCAAGGTAATCTTCACCTGCAGACTGAAACACGGAGCACCTCAACGGAACTGTAGCGCAAGTTTCAAAGCCACAAGTCTTCCTCTACCTTGTCTTCCTTCAATCTTCTCTTGGATTATCAGTTCAGTGACCTTGCATATTTGAGGCCCACCATGATGTGCCCAAGATATTGTAATTTAAAAAACACCTTTATTAACCATTTTAACGCAGGAAGTTTCGATATAGCAATCAGTCAATCAATCGCTGTCATCAATCAATCATTTTTCAAGGATAATAATGAAGAGTACACAGGTGTAAAAAATAATCTATGCTGTTGATTATATTGTATGTGCATACAATGATTGTTCCCATTCTTTAAAAGTATTGAAAACATACGATCTTTGTAATCGAACAATTGATAAAATCTTGAAGAGGTCATTAGCAGGAATAAATGAAGTAAAATTAATGAAGACATAACTAATATCAAATACCATAGAAATATATAATGCGTGCAGCTTCTGACATTTCCCATATATTAAGATGACGATATGCTACACTAGCGCCCCTAGCGGCTTGTGTTGATGGAATTGGTTTTTTTCATACATTTTAATAAATTTTCTGTGAAATATATTCTTAATAAATTATAGAAACTGAAAATTCATAAAATAAATATTAGGTGATCTACATATGACTTTATTGATTTTTTAATCATAGGTAAATGAAAAAAATATTAAATAGGCTATTAGGTTTGTACTAACAGTTATATATAGTTGCTTGAAATGGCTTTTAGCCGCGTTTGGTTACCAGATCTGAATAGCCAGGTATTTCCCCACCTTCCTATTCCTATTCCCCTTCTCCTTCCCCTCCCCAATACCTTCAGCCTCACAACATTCCCCAATTGGGGATGCCATAGGCTCACTGGCTCCAGACGGTTGGGAGCAGTTGAGACTCTTGTGCGGTATTCATGTAAAAAAAATATATATATATACAGAGACCGGCAAATAATTCCACAGCTGGGCTGTTGAACATAAGAACGAGTCGTAGAAGTCAACTCTATTCTCATGTGACAAATGTCAACTGTATTCAAATGTTTGGCGTGTTTCCCAACTGTGCACCAGTGCAGAAGCGATCGATAACACTAGTTCCTCAGCATCTTCCATTGAAATACCGGTAGAACAAGGACAGCAGTCCCACTTGACGTCTGTGCTCTAAAGATTGCAATCCGCTTGTTAAGATAGACGAATCTATTAAATGGACTGCCTTTGAGCGATGTTAGAAATTTTTTATTATATAACACTTTGCAAGGAATATAAATTAAGTGGAAGGGTAATTTTTTTGTATTTTTGAAATTCATGTTTCGTAATAGCCGTGTATTAGATGTAAAATAAATCAAATAAAAACAATAAAATTCACAGATCAAAATTATAAATAAAAATAATTAATCGATGAAGTTTTTCCTGTGGCTTTTTAATGTGAGGCATAACCTCAAATCTGAATATAAAATGGTAATAACCATTTCCAAATTAGCATAAATCTACATATATTATTCACAAACCATTTTTAAACGTATTCTAAGTTGGACACGAGCAAACAGCCCTTGAAAACGTCAAAAACCTCAGAGTTGCGCCATAGTAAATGAACACTTTTAGTTCCAATTGTTAAATGTATACAATATTCTGCTAAGCTGTACATATACATTTAGCATTTTTATTACGGTGACTTAGGGAAACTCTCCATCTATGATGTCGGGGCGCACTGCGTTGGACATACTTTGGACTACAGCCATTGCCATTGGGCTACAGGCTGGACGAGAGTATTATCAGATTTCCAGAAGCTTTGACACATTCTGGACAGCCACAAAATTTGCATAAGGCGTACGCAAATAGGGTATTAATACTAGATTATGGTTCAAGTCTGGCATTAAGAATTTTTTAGCTGAAAAATAGCCAAACAGGTTAAGATGGAAAAGAGAATAGTATTATTCTTACCCTCATTATTGAAGCACCCGGCCTTCATGGCCAGCTTGAGGACGGTTGTCCCGGGTTCCATCAGTAGCGACACGGTATTAGCTCCTTCAAATATTTGAATAATTTCGGTTGCACTCAAATTCAGCAGAGAATCAATTTCTTTACTGTACAGCGCCTCGGTCGCTCTTTGGGCACTTTTCAAACCTTTCTCTGGGGAAAATATAAAATTATTACTTTGTAGGTTTATAATAAAATTACTAAAGGGACATTTAATTTTTGTAGTGACTTATTGATGAGCTTAGATAGTAAAGCGGCAAGAACTTTGAATTTGAGCCTAGGATTTTTAAATTGATATGCATGTTTCATCATTTCCCCACCTCCCTCTTCCCCTTCTCCTTCCCCTCCCCAATACCTTCAGCCTCACAGCATTCCCCAATTGGGAATGCCATAGTCTCGCTGGCTCCAGATGGTTGGGAGCAGTTGGGACTCTTGTGCGGTATTCATATAAAAAAAAAATGTTTTGGATTTTTGACATATTATACATTTCAAAATAGCAGCCGTATTTCGTTACAGAGTAGGAGATACTCTCTAAGTTTATAAGAAAAAGGGAGAGATTATTACTGGTCTATTAGCGGTGTGCCTTTAGTCCCACTGGCTCCAGACAGTAGAACTTTCGTGCTGTTTCGCAAGTATTGTTAATACCGTAACGTAGTAACATCGGAAATACTATTGCAATGGATGACAAAAAATAGTCGATAGAATAAAAGGCGATCTACAGGTTAATATTATTCTCATAAAAAAAAATACTGACGTATTGTATTAAGAATTGTGAATGGACATTGTTAATAGAGAAATTCAATCCATTTATTTTAATCAATAATGACGTTCTAACATAAATAACAGAATATTTTTATTTTTTTCTAAAGTTAGTTTTCATGGTTAAAATAATTTTAATATTTTTCAAACCTATGGCCGGTCAGTTTTGAAATGGTTTGAGGTTAAAATGTCAAAACAAGGATGAGCTTTACCGTACATAATTTTATATTATATTCAGAGTAAACCATAACTAAACATAAGTAATAAAAATATGTACCTTTTTTTAAACTTTAACTCAAAGAATAATAATAGTATCATAATATCCAGGTTTTCCCATGAACATTATTATTTCTGTCATTAATAATAGTATTTTTATAACGTAATAGAGATGGTTTTTATTCACCTTTAAATAAGGATTTATAAATTCTACGTGTAATTATATATTCAGAATCGGGTTTTGCTGATTTATATGAATATGTATTTAAGGAGTAATATTTTTCAGTGGAGTTTCTTATTGTAATAATGGCTGCACAGCTAGTTTAAAGAATTATGTAAGTAATAAAATATTTACCTCCATGAACTAGAATGGTCATTTGCTCTGCCAGCTTTACTTGTGGTATTCTCTTCTCTGGGTTTTGTACGTGCAGCGTCATTATGTGTTTTATTTCTCCGAGGGATAAGAAGGTGAAGTATTTCAGGAGTTTTTCAGCTTCAGAGTCAATGGTTCGAACAAAGAATTGGTACAGTGCAAACGGTGAAGTTCTGGCTTCGTCTAACCATATTGCGTTGCCGGCAGACTTGCCGAATTTGTTCCCTTCTTCCGAAGTTATTAGGGGTAATGTGATGCCTTGGAATAAAAAAATCGTACATTTATTATAAAATTATACCAATACTATAAATTCATGTATTAAAAAAGCATTTTCATTATTATCTTTCACTATTTTTCTGTATTCTCTTCTTCTATTTTCTTTTAGATATTTTTTTTCTTTACGTTGTATTATTAATCTATTTTATGTATCTTTTAACTGAGTTTTTCTAGTTGGATTGTTCTCACTCACGTGTGAACAATGTTCTCACTCACGTGTGAACAATGTTCTCACTCACGTGTGAACAATCTGTAAAAACTGAGTGAATTTAAATACCGTAGAAATATATATAATGCGTTTTATGAATTTTAGATTTCTATAATTTAATAAGAATATATTTTAAATAAAATCTATTAAAATGAATGAAAAATATCAATTTCGCCAACTCACGCCGCTAGGGGGCGCTGGTGGAGCATGTTGCCATCAAATGTCAGGATCTGGAGGTATTGTCATTTAGAGTATTTGGTATAATGAATAAATAATAATTGACAATTTTACGTATATGTTAAAACAAAACAACAGTCTGTTCAAAATTCTAAATTTGAAGATTTTTTATTATTTAAAAAAGAGAACAAGTACCTACCAGTGTTTGCTTTGAGAAAAAATTAGATAGGCACTCTAGTTGTTAAAACTTTAAATAATTTATAAAATAAGTATGAGGTACCTACCATATACAGGTTTGTCTTCAACTCTACTAATTAAGTCATGGCCGGATAAAATGTTACCCATTTGATCACTCCCACCAATCTATAAACAAAGACATAAAATCAAAACAAATAAAACTATATACTA